>QRFB01002524.1:42032-55072 GCA_008931105.1 Oenanthe javanica
TTCGAGATGATAAGTAGAAAATTCCTATGTAAAAGTTCTACTTAAATGTTTGAGATGACAAGTAGAAATTCCTATGTAGAAGTTCTACATAGAGGACAATTTCAACATGACACATGGCATCATCTAGTTGGCTATTTCCAAGCTTTCAAGACAAGATAAGGTTTACGTGAACAACATTGAACCACTCATATCTTATCTGTTGAAGACTACAAGTCATATATTTTAAATAGTATAAATAGAAGTACTCGTGTAACATTTTAAAGAGAGCAATATTGAGAGACACACTTGTAAAAGAGAGAGAGAGTATTCAGAGAGCTTAGTATCATTTACTACCCTCTTTACTTCTGTTGTACTATTGTAATGAATGTTGTAGCAACCCCTTCAAGTTATATATAAGACATATATTCCTTGAATCATTGTGTTCATTTATTACAAAGTATTTATTGCTTCATAAAGTTGAAAAGTTGTATTCACCCCCCCTCTACAACACATTTGGACCTAACATCTTTTTTATGCAAAAAAATACACCTAGGTAAATCTTGTGTAATCATCTACAATTACCAAAGTATATTTCTTCTTTCCAATGGACATTATGTTGACAGGACCAAATAAATCAAGATGCAATAGATGAAAAGGTTGATCAATAGAATTTTTAGTTTTTCTCTTGAAAGATGTCTTCTTTTGTTTGGCCTTTTGACATGAACTACAGAGTCCATCAGGATGAAATTTAACTTTTGGAAGACCTCTAACTAGATCCTTTTTAACCAATTCATTTATGTTTCCAAAGTTCAAGTGATACGGCTTTTTATGCCAATTCCAGCTTTCCATAAATGATGCATTTCCAAGTAAACAAGTTAAGGGACCATCAGAGTTTACCTCCAAGCTAGATTTAAAAAAATTATTATGTTTGTGACCAATGAGAACTACTTTGCCAGCCTTTTTGCTTTTGACTTCACAATGTGTTTCATGAAATTCCATAGAATAACCTCTTTCTTTTATTTGACTCACACTTAATAGATTATGCTTGAGTCCTTCAACCAGATCTACATTTTAAAAGATGACATTTCCGATAATAATTTTGTCATATCCCAGTGTTCTTCCTATGTTGCCATCTCCATAAGATACTGCGGGGCCAACCTTCTCCTCCAACTCTGAAAGCAGGGATTTGTTTCCAGTCATATGTGCAGATCATCTACTATCAATCACTAGGATGTTTTTCCTGTTTCCCTGCAATCATTTAATGCAAATTAGTTAGTAGATTTGGGGACCCAAACAAGTTTGGACCCTTTCTTATGAAACTTGTTAACTTTTGCAGCTGAAGTATTTTTATCAAAGTTTATGTTAACAGAGTTTGCGTTATCAGAGTTTGCATTTTCAGAGTTTATACTGTCAGATTTTATATTTCTTTTATCATCTTTTATCACATAATTTTGTTTCACAGTATGATTATAAAAGACAGGAGATTTATTCAAATGAGGAAATAGTTCATAATAATTAAAATACAAACTATGATATTCTTTACATGTGTAAATTGAATGCCATAAACTACCATAGTAAAAACAGGGATTTTATGGTCTTTATCTAACCTCTGAACTAGGTCTCTTAGGTTCCTTCTTTTTGTTTTGTTTGCAATCAATAGCAAGGTGATTAAAATTACCACATGTAAAACAGGTTTTTCTAGGAACATCAGGGATATTCTTAGAGGTATTCTCCTTAGTAATTCCTACTTTGCCATTTCTATTTCTCCTCACCTTTTTAGGTTTGTTTTTATTTGTGACTGCCTTCAACTTTTCTTTAAGTTGTTTCTGAGAGAATAACCCTATGCTTACTGGTTTATTCTCTGACACACCATTTGAGCATTTATTAGATGTATTCTTTTCATTACTAGCTCTAACAAAATTCATAAGTTCACTCAGTTTTCCTTTTGTATGTGTCTTAGTACGTGTCTCTTTTTCAGATTCTTAACCTAAGACAGATGTCTAATTTTTGTCAAAACGCATTTGTTGGACTTTCTTGCCAGAGTTTGTCCAAACTCTGAAAGTCTCCTTTTCTTTAGCTATCTCATATTTTAAATATTCAACTTGTATTTCTAACTGAGTTTGCATGTGTATAGCATTCTCACAGTCTTTCTTAGTGCTAAGCATGTGTGAATTTTCAAATTCAAGAAGGTTATTCCTAGCAGTCAAAGTTTGTATTTCAGATTTTAATCTTTCATTCTCAAGTGACTATGATTTAAAGCTAATAGGTAGAGTTCTAAGGAAAGACTTTAATTCATGGATATTTTCAGTATTTATATTGAAGATAGAGTCTGGTACCTTGTGAGAGTTTAGGATGGGAGCATCAGAGTTTGCTATGAGAGCATAGTTTATTTCCTCTTCAGAGTTTGAGGAATCCATCCAATCTTCATTTGATGTGATGAGTGCTCTTCCAGATTCCGTACTTCTGCACTCAGTAGCAAAGTGCCCCATCTTGTTACACTTGTAACACTTGACCTTTGATTTGTCAAGAGTTTTTAATTTGCCATCTCTATCTTCTCTTTTTCTGAATCTATCTTTATTCTCTGATTCTCCATGCTTCTTCTGGAAGTTTCCTTGCTTTCTATATTTCTTATATTTCATCTTTTTAAAGCTTTGACAATCATAGCAACCATCTCCATCATGTCAGAGTTTGTGGAGTCATTAGAGTTTGCATCAGAGTTTGTCTCAAACTCTGATTCACTGCTTTCCTTAATCATCACATCTTTTCCTTTTCTTATTGTAGGTTTTAGGACTTTTTTTTGTTCTTCAACCTTGGCCTCAACATTCAAGGCAACATATTTTGCCTTGCTACTCTTTCTATTTTTTCTTTGCTGTAAGTCCAAATCATGAGTCTTCAGCCTTCCACAGACTTCATCTAGAGACATCTCATCCAAATCAGACCTATATCTTATTAAGGATGTTTATAGATCCTATTCTTTAGGGAGAGCTCTTAGAAACTTGGTGTTTGAATCCTCATTATCATACACCGTATCCACCAAAGATATGGTCTTTAACAAAGTTAGAAATCTGTCATATATATCTGTGAGAGACTCATTCTGCTTAGCCTCAAAGTATTCATACTCTTGAATTAGAACAAATCTTCTATTTTTCTTTATCTCCTTGGTTCCTTGACATTGAACCTCCAGTGCATCCCAGATTTCTTTGGCAGTTTTGCATGCAATTACCCTGTTAGACATCACAAAGTCAAGACTATTATATAGAATATTCCTTACCTTTGCATCTTTCAAGACTTCTTGTTTTTCTTCATTGGTCCACTCATTTTTGTCCTTCAAAGTATAATATTCAGGGACTTGTCTGCCTTATTCAATTGTTCATGGCACTAGCTTGTTTGGGAGACACTGACCTTTATTGATTCTGTCTAAATAATCTAGATCAGTTGCTTCTAAGAACATCATCAGTTTTACCCTCCATGTAGGGTATTTAGCTTTCTTCAAGATTGGGATTCTGATACTTTCATACTTGTTTTCAAACATGTTTATATGATTTTTCAGTTGTAATCAATTGCTTGCTCTGATACCAATTGTTTCCCAGATAATCAACTATTATAGAAGGAGGGTTAAATATAATAGTACTAAATAATCGATTAAGAACACAAGTATATAAAAGATGAACTGTCTTGTATTAACTTGAATGAACTAAATACAAAACTCTCTTAAGAAAAACAATGTTATTAAGAGTTGCTAGGTTATGAGAATAATATAACTTAAATCAATTCTTGATGTAAACCTAATTCTTTGTTTATATAGACATAGTTACAAATCCAATTATAAAACAGATAATGGTAAGAATAGCTTCCATAAGGTAATAGACTTGTATTTGAATTCCTTCTTTACTATCCAAATCAAATTCTGATTTGTCTGTTTCTTTCTTTGACAAACTCTAATCATAAACTCTGTCGGTTGATAATCTTTGATTGAGTATACTCTGATTTGATTAAACTCTGTCGATAACTTCTAAACTCTGATAACGTCAGCATAAACTCTGTTCTTCTATAAACTCTGTTTGTGATATTCTCTAACAGCATCAGTGTTTGCATTTCTAACACAAGATTCAAGTTAAATACATATATTAAACTTGAAAGGGGTGTTCCAGTATTTAGTAGAATATTCTTTAATTCTCATAACAGATTTGACATGAATTGTTCTACTTAAGAAACTAAATTCAAACCATCACAGAAATTCTGTGAATATGACAATTAGAGAAATTGCTGAATTTAAATGTTTTTCTATTTCCGAATTATAAAGCATAAGCCTCATATTTATCGAGGATGAAAAGATGATATGACTTTTTTAGATCAGGACATTTTTTAGACTTTATTTAAGCTGTATGACATTTGAAAAGCACTTGTATGACTTTTTAAAATGCTCGGTATGACTTTTTTTGACTCGGTATGACCTTTTAAAAAGTCGGTATGACTTTTTTCTACACAGCTCGGTATGAATTTTCATTGAAGCTCGGTATTACTTTTATTTAAAAAGTCGGCATGACTTTTTAAATAATTCGGTATGACCTTTTCTGAGCAGCTCAGTATGACTTTTTCTTTGAAGAATTAGGTATGACTTTCTTCAGAAGTTCGGTATGACTTATCAGAACTACTCGGTATGACTTTTTCTTCTGCAGTTTGGTATGACTTTTTAATCAAGCTCGGTATGACTTTTCTGTTTCTATTCGTATGACTTTTATTAAACAGAATTCGGTATGACTTTTAATATAATCTAAAAAGACTTATTAAAAGTCATTACCAAGTCATATTTTTTATAATAAATTAATTCTACTTAATTTAATTAAATAATTTAGAAATTAAATTAAATTCAGCTTGAATTAATTTAAATAAATAAATTAAATAATTAATTAACATTTGATAGTAGAATTAAAATACTATATTCACTTGTCTAACCTTTTTGTTAGCTCCGAAATCTTTCCGTCTTTGCTCTGTCTTCTGTCTAACCACTTGAAATTTTTGATGCCGAATCTTCACTGACACTGTTGACACCCTATGCACTGGTTTGGTTTACGGATTACTAACTACAATGTTGATTCTCATTTCTGCTGTTGTGGTCTTTATATCTTGTCTTGTCCTGTCATGTTTTCTTTTTATTTTTCCTCTATAATTTTTTTCTAGAATCTTTCTGTAGTAGGCACTTAAAACCTTCTGTATCTTCTGAACTCCTTGAGATACTACTCTTTTATTTTACACCGATGCTTGATCATATAAATGAACTTTTTTCAGTGTTGAGTAGCAGTATTGTCAAACTTTTTCTAATATTCTGATTCTTTGTGTCCAGTTGACATTCTTCGTCTTGATTCCTTACTCAATATTTATTATTTACTTCACTTTCTTATCTGAGTTGAGTTGTCATCTACTTATTACAAGTAGACCTAGTCATATGACTTTCACATATAGATATGTAAGTAGGAGGTTTTGTACATTTCTGTTGATGAGGTACCCTTGCCATGAATGGGATCTCTTTTTATTTCGTCGGTAGCTCCAGGTGGTCGATGTCTTAATCACGAACATGGACTCTATTTTACGTACCAGGACCCTTTTAGTTTAAGTAGCCTTTCAAAGTGATCATCTCCTTTTGATTTCACCATAACTCCTTTGTGAAAAGCTTTCTCAGTTTCTCCCATGTGTGGGTGTCATGATAGTTGTCTCAGTGCTGAATATCTTGACTTTATCTTGGGAATCTCAGGATCAAGGACTGGCACCTCCTGAGTGAAAATTAGGAACCATGGGAGCCAGGACAGGCACCTTCCAAGTTATAATTACTAGAACCTCAAGAGCCAGGATAAGCACCTCCTGGGTTAAAATCTGGAACAATGAGAGCCAGGATAGACACCTCCCAGGTTATAAACATTGGAACCTCAGGAACCAGGACATGCAAACCATGGGAGCCAGAACAGGCACCCCCAAGTTATAATCATGAACCATGGGAGCCAGGACAGGCACCTCCCAGGTTATAAATATTGGAACCTCATAAGCCAGTACAGGCACTTCCCAGGTTAAAATCAGGAACCATGGGAGCCCGGATAGGCACCTCCCAGGTTATAATCTTTCGAACATCAGGAGCCAGGACAGACACTTCCTAGGTTAATATCATGAACCATGGGAGCCAAGAAAGACACCTCCCAGGTTTTAAACATTGGAACCTCAAGAGCCGGGATAGACATCTCCTAGGTTAAAATCAGGAACTATGATAGCCAGGACAAACACCTCCCAAGTTATAAACATTGAAATCTCTGGAGCCAGGACTTGCACCTCCTAGGTTAAAATCAGGAACCATGGGAGCCAAGACAGGCACCTCCCAGGTTATAATCATTGGAACCTCAGGAGTCAGGACAAACACCTCCTAGGTTAAAATCAGGAACCATGAGAGCCAGGACAGGCACCTCACAGGTTATAAATATTAGAACCTAAGGAGCCAGGACAAGCACCTCCTAGGTTTTTGCTTAAAAATTGGCTCTTCTAAGATCTTCTTTTAAGAAGCATTTCACCTATTACCCCCCAAGTTTTGTAACGGAGCTTGATAGATTGGAGAACTTTATTTTGTTGAAGTTTCTTACATGATGCCAGGTAGTAGTTTTATAAATAAAATAAAAGGAAACTGCCACTATTTCTATTAAAATGAAAAACTTTACATGAAGACCCTGGGTGGTTTATAGGCATCCCCCCCCCCCCCCCCCCCCCCCCCCCCCCCCCCCCCCCCCCCNAAGCTTAGTTTTATTTTCCTAGCCTGAAAGAGGCCTTCTATTCCTACTTGATTGAAAGAAGAAGATTACTGGTAGTATTTCTTGAGGTGCTAGGCATTCCAGGCTCTTGGGAGGAGCTTCCCTTCAAGGTTCTCGAGATGGTAGGTTCCTTCCCATAAAACTGACCGTATGCTATATGGACCTTCCCAATTGGCTTCAAATGCTCCATGGCCTAGAACCTTCATATTTGGCATCAGTTTTCTTAGCACCAGGTCCCTAATTTTGAGTGGTCGAGGGTCCACCTTGTTGTTATAGTATCTCCTGGTTCTCTGTTGGTAGGCAGCCAACTTTAATTATGTGGTTGCCCACATTTCCTCCACCAGGTCTAGGTACAAACGATGATTGACTTCATTATTTTCAGGCTGATAATTATCCCTCATGAAGGAACCTGCCCTAATTTTAACAGGTACCATGGCCTCACAGCCAGAAGTAAGGGAAAAAGGATATTCCCTTGTAGTTGAATAATGTGTTGTATTATAGGACCACAATACCATTGAAAGCTCTTCTGGACAGCTTCCCCTACTTTTCTCCAACTTTTCCTTCAAAGTATGCTTAATTATTTTATTCACAGATTCTATTTGGCCATTGCTTTGAGGATGGCAATCAGCAGAAAAACTCTTTTTTATTCCCAAATCATCATACAGCTTCCTCATTTCTTTGCTGTCAAACTGTTTTCCATTGTCAGAAATTAATTTGTATGGAATACCATACCTACAAACAATTGATCTGTAGACAAACTCCTTTAGCGTCCCAGCAGTGATAGTGGCCAAAGGCTCAGCTGCTGCCCATTTTGTGAAATAATCCACAGCTACCACATCATATTTTACACTTCCTTTCTCCTTTGGTAGCTCCCCAATTAAGTCAATCCCCCATACTGTAAAGTGCTAATGGATGACAAGAGGTTTAAGAGGGACCACAGACCTGCTGTTGAGGTTCGCATATCTCTGGCAGTTATCACACGACTTGGCAAATCTGTGGGTATCTGACTTTAAAGTAGGTAAATAATATCCATGCCTTAATATTTTATGAGCAAGGGAGGTACCCCCGAGTGATTTACACAGATACCCTCATGAACTTCTCTCATAATGTATTCGCAGATGTTCCCTACTACGCACTTGAGTAAGGGCTGATTGAAACCTCTTTTATAGAGGTACCCATCATAATGACATACCTAGCTGACTGGTACTTGATTCTCTTAGCTTCATATTTATCATCAGAAAGCACCCCTTTAGTGATATAGGGTCTGATGGGATCTGTCCACAGCTTCTCCACTAGAACCTCAATTTCCATTACCTCCTCCTATGGGATGCTTGGTTGATACAGTATCTCAAGGGGAATCACACCCAATAAGGTGGAAGACCCCTGAGATCCCAATTTTTCTAAGGCATCTGTATTGGCATTTTCTGTCCTTGGAATCTGTTCAAGTTTCACTTCTCGAAACCTCCTCATCAGGTCTTAGATATATCTCATATAGAGGTCTGTTCTTGGTCCCCTAGCCTGATAATCACCCCTGATATGCCATACTACCAACATTGAGTCATTGTAGACATTATGGTTTTCCACCTTCATTTTAAGAGCCAGCTTTAATCCTGCAATTAGGGTTTCATATTCTGCATCATTATTGGTAGCTCTGAATGAGAAGTGAATGGAGCTTTGAAGGCAATGCTCTTCAGGGCTAATGAGTTCAATTCCAGCTCCTGCTCCACTATTGTTGACTGTCCTGTCCTATCCACATACAGATTCCACCAAGGTGCACAATTCTCCTCAGGTACCACTGAGTTACCAGGTTCAGGTGCCTGATGCATGACTTCCACCTCTGTTTCTGGTGGGAATTCCAGTATAAAATCAGCTAGGACCTAACCTTTAATTGTTGTCCTTGGCTTGTAATCAATATCAAATTGCCCGAAATCTATTGCACATTTCATGAGTCTCTCAAAAGCTTCAGCTTGTGCATGATAGGTCTCAGTGGATATGCAGACCTTACCTCTACCTTTTGAGCTTGAAAATATGGCCTGAGCTTCATGGATGCCAATATTGACGCATACACCAATTTCTCCATGTTTGGTTACTTGGTTTCTGCATCCAAAAGCCTTTTACTTACATAATATACTGGGTATTGTACCTGTTCCTCTTCTCTTATCAGGCAGCACTATCAGAATATTCAGAAACAACTAGGTACAATATCAAAACCTCCCCCTCCAATGGTCTAGACAATAATGGAGAGCTACATAATTGTTCTTCGAGCTTTCGGAAAGCAGCTTCATACACATATGTCCATTGAAACTCTTTTCCTTTTTTGATAGCTTTAAAAAACTCATTACACTTATCTGAGCTTCTAGAGACAATCCTATTGAGAGAAACCACTCTCCCTGCCAAGCATTGTACCTCCTTAACATTTTTTGGGGGCCTCATTTCCAGCAAAGCTTTGATTTTGTAGAGTTGTCTTTAATTCCTCTGTGATTGACAATGAACCCTAGAAATTTTCCAGAGTCCACCCTAAACACATATTTTTTAGGATTGAGCTTCATCTAGTACCTCCTCAATATGTAAAACATTTCTCTAAGGTGCTTTACATGATCAGTAGCTTCCTTAGACTTGAACAGTATATCATCCACATAAACCTCCATTGTTTTGCCAATCTGCTCATGAAACATCATATTTACTAACCTCTGGTAGGTAGCTCCTGCATTGAGCAATCCAAATGGCATCCCCACATAGCAATATAGGCCTCTATTTGTGATGAAAGAGGTATGCTCCTGCTCAAGTTCGTACAGGGAAATCTGATTATAGCCTGAATAAGCATCCATAAAACTGAACAAGGCATGTCCAGCTGTGGCATCTACTAGCTGGTCAATTTGTGGAAGATGGAAGTTGTTCTTAGGAGATGCTTTGTTTAGGTCTGTAAAATCCACACAAGTCCTCCGTTTCCCATTAGGTTTTTGAACCAATACTGGGTTAGTCAACCACACAGGGTAGAATGACTCTTTGACCAAACCAGCTTTGAGCAGCCGGTCCACCTCCTTCTTTAAAGCGGAAGCTCTTTCTACACTTACAGCTCTTCTTTTCTGTCTTACTCCTTGCTTTTTAGGGTCAATATTTAGATGGTGCCACATCACCTTGGGGTCAACTCTAATCATATCGGAATGGCACCAGGCAAACACATCCAGGTTCTACTTTAGGAACGTGATCAACATTTCCTTTATACCAGGTTCCAAATTTTTCCCAATGGTAAGTACCTTTGAGGCATCACTGTCATCCATCACTACAACAATCGTATCACCAGCTCGTCATGTCTTCCCAGTGGTTTTAGTGCATTCTTGGGTCCAAATCTATCTCTACTCCAACATCTAGAACCTCCTCAATAGTTAAAGTTTCTGTTGGTGCAGTTTCCAACATTAGCAATCCTGATGGTGCTACCCCTAAAAAAACTGGAACCTCTGGAAGAGGTTCCTCATAAGCCAACTCCACAATTCTGATGCCATTATAAAAACTTTTCCATTTTTCTACAGGTTCCAATATTAGTACATCATCACCTTCTTTCTTTATTGCTTGTAAGCTCTTTTTTGGCTATCCAGCAACCTGTATTGCCTTGTTGTAGCACTCTCTGGATTCAAACTGGCAGCCTCTAACACATTCGACTCTATTAGGTGTGGAGAATTTCATGGCCATATGGTAAATGGAGGTTACTATCTTGATATCTTTCAGTACTGGTCTCCCTAGAATTATATTATAGGAAATATCCTCATTCACTACCATGAATTCAACCATTTGTGTAGCCACCTTAGGTTCCTCTCCCATGGTAACTGGGAGATTTATCTTTCCAAGGATCCTCACTGTGTTTCCAGTGAAACCATACAATTCATTCCTGGTGGTACCTATTTCTTTGTCTAACAGACCCATTTTTTGGTAGGTGGTGTAAGCCTGAATATTCACAGAGCTCCAATTGTTAACAAGGATTCTATGCACATTTAGACTTCCAATCATGACAGTTACCACCAAGGCATCATTGTGGGGATAGTGAACCCACCTAGCATCATCTTCATCAAAGGAGATTTGAGCAGTTTCACCTTTGAATAGCTTCGGGGGCCTTTCTGCTATATTAAACACATTTTTAAGGGTTTTACTTTAGTTTCCCAAGCATATCTATCCAAGGCATTCTTGATGGAACATGCAATATGGGGACCTCCAATGGTAGTCCTGAAGCTACAGGCCCTGGTAGCTATAGTTGTGTCTGACTGCCCAGCTTCCTTAGTTGCCTTTTCTGTTAGTAATTGTGCTCTAGAGACAATACTTTTTATATTTTAAGGAAAATATTTATTATTAAGGATTATGTTTTATTGATTATTATTTATTTATTATGTTTTATTTACTGCGTAATAAATTGAAAGCATAATAAATGTCCTTGGAATTTTGATACGTATTATATATCTTTAAGTATGTGACTTAAAAATGAGATTATATGAATAGTATCTTATTCCTAAAATTCCCTAGTCGAGTATTATTATTTAAGGACAATAATAATGCACAAAGACTAGTATGTTTCTTGACAGATGACCACATCTCATTGGTCATAGGTATGGGGATACTAAAGTCAAGAACATAAGTGCATGTATCAATGCATGGCACTGGAATGACCCGCCGTGAGATTCTACATGTTAAGTAAGTGTCATAAGTAATTCTCACTGTGATAATGGTGTAATGATCCTTAGACCTGAAATCATTATATTTCTATACGAGAATTAATATACTTTGATTACATTAAAAGTTACCTTTGACCGGGTGATGATAAAAGTGGACATTGGGTATATTATGAATCGTATGAGAAATATGAATGATCTAGATGGGATTTAATCCTCCTAATTTTAGGAGTGATATTATTGGCCTCTTGTTTGAGTGAGACTATGAAATGCACGGCCGTGCTCAAATGTTGATTTGATTTTAATAGTCTACTCATCGATCAAGAAAATAAAGATTAAATTATGAAGAGGATGACACGAGACATGCCTTGAGTTTAATCTATAATATCAAGATTAAAGGGATTATATTACATGGAACATTATTCACGAAAGGCTTAATCGAATCACCGATTTATTATTATTACTTGGGTAGCAATGATGTATTACTAGATGCCGCTCATTGTTTACAATTTTAATTAGATATTAAAATTGTTGCCAACGTAATAATAACCTACAGGGTCACACACAAAGAACGCTTGAAGGAGAAATAATTTAAATTATGAATTTAAATTAAATAAGTAATTTATTTTATTTATGATATTAATTAAGTATGACTTAATTAATTATATAAATAGAATAAATGAATTACTTAAACTAATTCCAAAATTAATAATTAATTAATTAAGTGAGACTTAATTAAATAATTTAGAATTTTGGATTAGTATTAATTATAATTGGATTATAATTAGAAAACTTATTCCTCTCTCTATATAATCTCTTTATGGGCTGATTTAATAAAATAGAGATTTTACAAAAACCCTAGCCGCTCTGAGAGAGGAGGAAGATAGAGAGAGAAGAAGTTTTCGGGTGCTAGTACACATCAATCCTTCATGAAAAGTGTTCGTGTGGATACCGTAGAGCGTAGATCGCGAGAGCGGGATACGTGGTGATTAAACAAGCTTTGGACCTCCATTAATCTTCCATTAATGAACTGTTAAAGCTTCTAAAGGTATTTATTCTTTATCTCCGAATTAAATCTTTTGTTTTCGCATGGATCCTGCGGAGGGTTTCGCTATTTTGATTTATTTTTCGCGTTTATTCCGCTGCGTTTGTGTCACGAAACCCTTCAATGGCATCAGAGCTACTTGCGAAACGTTTTAATTCGGTTATGTGCTTAACAGTTTTTGATATATAAGCATGTATGCGATCTATCATGATTTTATATTGATATAATATGTATATGTTTATATATATTATGAATATATGATATTTATATGATATATAATCATGTGATGATTATGTGTGTTGATGTATGTATATGATACATGTTTGTTCTTATTATGGGAATCGTATTCGATACGAATTCTGAAACGGCTGCCGTTGATTTTCTGAAATCTGTGTCCGTTGTCCGATTTTCGCAAACGATATGTGTTTTCTGACTGGAATCGGATCACTGAGCAATACTGACAAAGTCAGCTCCTCGTCTGTAAGCCATTAGATGTCGTTACAGCCTCCAAACCGGTGATTTATTATTTTCTGAAAATTATTTGATTTTTAAAATTTTGAGTATATGTAT
>QRFB01002525.1:4469-52585 GCA_008931105.1 Oenanthe javanica
ATGAGCATTGCTTTAGGCCTTAACTGCATCAGTATGTGAAATATCCCTGCTAGTAGTGGTGGACTTTGAAGCTTTTGTGGGTGGTGGAATTTTGATTGCACGTTAGAATGATGGGCAATATTGTGTTTTTTATTTGTTTGAAGTTTTGTTTACTTTTAAGTTAAATTTTTTACAGTTTGTATTATTAATTTCTGAAATTGCTAGTAAATGGGAATGAACTTTGATTTTTTTATTTTTTACCATTCTTGTTAGTAGTATTTTATGCTTGTCAGTTTGTTGATTTCCAATATTTTAAAACGAGAAGTAGAGCATAGCTGACCACTTCTAATCTTCCTGTAAACGAACCACCAAGGTTAAGCAATCATTATTTTTGTATTTGTGTATAGTCCAATTCAAAATAATTCATTTACTAGTTTGAATTGTTTCGTGAAATGAAACTTTTAATGTTCATCTTGGATTCGTTAGATGTTCAGATTTTGAATGACAAGAAAATTACTTAGTTGTNATTTGTTTGAAGTTTTGTTAACTTTTAAGCTAAAATTTTTACAGCTTGTAGTATTAATTTCTGAAATTGCTAGTAAATGGGAATGAACTTTGATTTTTTTTTATTTTTTCCATTCTTGTTAGTAGTATTTTATGCTTGTCAGTTTGTTGATTTCCAATATTTTAAAACGAGAAGTAGAGCATAACTGGCCACTTCTAATCTTCCTGTAAACGAACCACCAAGGTTAAGCAATCATTATTTTTGTATTTGTGTATAGTCCAATTCAAAATAATTCATTTACTAGTTTGAATTGTTTCGTGAAATGAAACTTTTAATGTTCATCTTGGATTCGTTAGATGTTTAGATTTTGAATGACAAGAAAATTACTTAGTTGTATAATTATGACAAGAAAATTAAGTTGGTAGACCCTTTTCACATGGAAATTATTTGAAAATTTTGAAAAATANTCACATCTAGTCTTCCTGTAAACGAAGCACCAAACTTAAGCAATCATTATTTTTGTATTTGTGTATAGTCCAATTCAAAATAATTCATTTACTAGTTTGAACTGTTTCGTGAAATGAAACTTTTAATGTTCATCTTGGATTCGTTAGATGTTCAGATTTTGAATGACAAGAAAATTACTTAGTTGTATAATTATGACAAGAAAATTAAGTTGGTAGACCCTTTTCACATGGAAATTATTTGAAAATTTTGAAAAATACAAGTTTAACAAGAAAATTAAGCAGGTAGACCCCATCAAATGGAAATTATTTAAAGCTTTTGAAAAATACAAGCTAGGTGAAATTGAAATTAATAGTGAGTAACCCCTGTCCTATTCAAGTTGATTGTCAGTATTACTCAAACTTCACCCATCAAACATAATAAACATTTTTGAAATTAAAAAATCACCTACAACTAATGTTATAAAAATCGGTAGGCCTGCCAGGATGATCGGGGTAACTTCTAGCCATTAATTAATAAATCGGGGATTAATCAGAATGTTTAATCGGGACATTAATTGGATGTATTTAAATATTATTTTTAATTTTTATAATTATATTAACTATAAAATGTAATTTACTCGTACTAGATGATGTTTGGAATGAGGAATTAAAGAAATGGGAGGACTTAGGAAACAGGGAGTCATTGATGCCATGCAAAATTGTGTTCCTTATTCGGTGGAAAAGTTGGAAGAGGGTGATAGTTGTGAATTGTTTAAGAAAATAGCATTTCAAGATGGAGGAGTTTTAGAGACCGCGCCATTTGCTGACTTGGGGAAAAGCATGGTGAAAAGGTGTGGTGGACTACCTCTGGCAATAAAAGCACTTGGGGGTATGTTATGGTCAATGAAGTCTGAGCAAGAGTGGCAAAGGATCCATGGTTTTTCAATCATAGCCCCATCAAATTATTATTAATAATCAAAATAGACTAATTACATATCTAAACCAAACAAAATCTTACACATGGTTGGACCGATTATTTCAATTTTAAATTATTGTTCAAAATTTATTATTATTTTACTATTTTACTTTTTAATTATATTTATTATATATCTATCATTTGAATAAATGTACTTTAAAATTTCAAACATCAATATTATATACTACATATATGTACTATCAATTATATCTATAAAATTTTATTTTATGTTTTAAAATTTGATAAAACTTACATGTTATAATTTGAGTCAAATAAATATGAAAAAGTTAAACTAACGAAAAATAATAACAAATTAACAATTAGATCAATAATTTATTTATAAAATAAATCACTTTCTTTTAATCATATATTCAATAATATATATATATATAACATCCTACTTGCAACTATTGCCAGACCAAAGTACATTATTATTATTATAAAAAACAATTTAATGTTTAATATTTATAAAAGAACGATATGTAATTTTAAATTCACCCCTACCAACTCCAAATTGTTATTGTCATTTGTGACTTCGGAAACTCCTCAAGAGCATATACTTGCAGCCATTACATACAAATTCTTCGTCAAGAAACTTTCAAGCTTGTTTTCACTTGAAACTGAAACATCACCTACCGCACGGAATAGTTGATAATTCTCAAAGTCCATATTGACAACTATTAGTAAATAAAATCTAATGTTCAATTTTTGTCATTATTAAAAATAATCTAATACTTGTATCTTATTTTTCAATACTATTTTCAGTTTTTTCTCAACTTTTTTTGTCTTATTTAATTTTTTATGATCAAATTAGTTAAACTTTAATTAAAATTTAAAATATCATATAGTGGAACAAATTCTAAATTAAGCTTTTGTGGGTAATATTGTGTTTTCCTGTTGCTTGAAATTTTATTAATTTTTAAGTTAGAAATTTTGCAGTTTGTATTATTAATTTCTGAAATTGCTAGTAAATGGGAATGAACTTTAATCTTTTTATTCTTTCCATTCTTGTTAGTAGTAATTCATCATGTTTGTCAGTTTGTTGAATGCCAATATTTTAAAATGAGAGGGAGAGAGAGAGAGAGTATAGTGGCAACTTTTAATCTTCTTGTAAACGGACCAACAAATTTGAGCAATTTTTATTTTTGTATTTATTAAATTTCAATTCAAAATAATGAAATAAAACTTTTAATAGTAATCTTGGATTTGTTAAACTATCATGTAGTTTTTTGGGACCATTTGGAAATTTTATTTATTATTTTGAAATGTATCAGTTGCTCTCTTTTTGTCATTTTCAAAACAAGTTGGACGATTTGTATGATTATGACAAGAAAATAAAGTTGGTGGATCCCTTTCACATGGAAATTATTTGAAATTATTTAAAATACAAGTTAGATAGAATTGAAATATATACTTCACCAAACACTTATTAAATAGACTATTCAAAGTTCTCTAGTTCTATTCTTGCAACTAGGGGCATGGTCCATTTTTGCAACTAGGCACATGTTCATGAATTGGATTGATCATTCTTGCAACTAGGCATGTTTATTGATGTGAACTATCATTTTCTCATATTTTTTGAACCAAATTATTATTGGGAAATTACCAAATATACTAGTTTTTTCAAGTTTTTTTGCGATTTTACCATTTTTTGATTTTTTTTTGTAAAAATACGGTTTGCAACCAAATACAACTTGTTTTTCAAAATACAACCATAAATGTAATTAAAAAATAATTATATTTACTAAATTTAAAATTGCGTTTATGGTTGATTCCAGTTGATTTCGGTTGCAAATATAGTTGCAAAGTTGCAAACCGTATTTTTACAAAAAATATTCAAAAAAATTGGTATTTTTGCAATTTTTTTTAAAATCGTATTTTTGCAAAATATTTTTAAAAAAATCAGTATTTTTGTAAAATATTATTTATCCTCGGGTATTTCTCAAAAAACCCCATTATTATTTACTGTATTATTTTTTTAACTATATTTATTATATAGCTATTATTTGAATAAATGTACTTTAAAATTTAAAACATATCAATATTATATATTACATATATGTACGATCAATTATATCTATAAAATTTTATTATATATATTAAAATTTGATAAAACTTGCATGTTATAATTTGAGTCAAATAAATATGAAATAAGTTAAACTAACTAAAAATAATAACAAATTAACAATTAGATCAATAATTTATTTATAAAATAAATCACTTTCTTTTAATCATACATTCATTAATATATATATNGAAAAGTCTAAAGGGAGAAAAGTTTTTACTCGTACTGGATGACGTCTGGAACGAGGAATCAAAAGCGTGGGAGGCCTTGAGAAATTCTTTGCTAGGAGTTGGAGGTGCCAAAGGAAGCAGTGTTGTAGTTACAACTCGTAACCAGGGAGTCGTTGATGCTATGAAAAATTGTGTTCCTTATTCATTGGAGAAGTTGCAAGAGGGTGATAGTTATGAATTGTTTAAGAAAATAGCATTTCACGATGTAGGAGTTTTAGAGACAGCGCCATTTGCTGACTTAGGGAAAAGCATGGTGAAAAGGTGTGGTGGACTACCTCTGGCAATAAGAGCACTTGCGGGTATGTTACGGTCAAAGAAGTCTGAGCAAGAGTGGCAAAATATACATAACAGTGAAGTATGGACATCCCAAGATGTACTCTCTTCCTTGAGGTTGTCATATGATAATTTACCATATTCGTCACTGAAACGATGTTTTGTGCATTGCTCTATCATACCAAAGGATTCTCAGATAGACAAAGATGAATTGATACAGATATGGATGGCATTAGGATTCCTCTTGCCTCCTTTGGGAAGTGATAAGCTGATGGAAGATATTGGCAGCGAATACTTCAATATTCTGTTGTGGCATTCTTTCTTGCAAGACATAGAAAGGGATGAATTCGGAAACATTAAGAGTTGCAAGATGCATGATATAGTGCATGATCTTGCACTAGATCTATCTAAACATCACTCTGTATAACTGTGAGGACAGGTTTCGAGCTAAACCATGTTTCTAATGCTACATATGTTAGGCTTGATAATCAGGTCTCAAATAGGAATCCAAAATTTTTGAAGAAAAACTTTGAAAAGGTACTATTGATGTATGCAAAGGATTGTGTTTTTCGTGATGTCTTAACTTCCACCAATCACTTAACTGTTTTGGTGTTGAATACTAATGGATTTATTGAGAAGGATGCAGAGGAGTTGCCAAAATCATTACAAAATATGAAATATATCAAGCATCTTGATATATCTTGTTTACGCTCTAAATTGCCAAGTTACATAACAGAGCTCTACAACTTGCAGACATTGAAAGTTTGGTATGTAGAAGAGTTTCCAAAAAGATTTTGCAACTTAATTAACTTGAGACATTTGTACATTGAGAATACCTGTGGAACAAGATGCTTGCTTACAGGGATAGACAGGTTAACTTGTCTGCAAACTCTGCCTTATTTTGTTGTGAGTAGAGACCAAAATTGTCTCATTGGACAATTGGAAGGGCTACAATATCTTAGAGGTACAGTTGAACTCTATGGCCTTGGAGATGTGCCAAATAGGCAAGAAGCAAATAAGGCAAAACTTTGTACAAAGTCCAATATTCAGAGTTTGTCGTTAAGCTGGAGAACTTATACATACAGATACTACAGAGATGAGGAAGTGGAAGATGAAAGGGAAAGGGAAGACAACAATGAGTGTGTAATGGAAGGATTGGAACCTCACACAAACCTGAATGAATTGATCATTGAGTACTTTATGGGAAAGAGGTTTGCATCATGGATCGCAAAGATGACCAACTTGTTGAAAATCACAATAAGTGATTGCAAAAGATGTGAAGAATTTCCATCATTAGGTCACCTTCCTAATTTGAGGGAGATGGAAATTATAAGGATGAATGATCTGAGAATTATTGGGAGTGATATTGGTCTAGCTACAGGAGAAGTTACAACAATGTATCCGACTTTGACAAAACTGAAGTTATATAATTTGCCAAAGCTAGAAGAATGGGTGGAACCAGATACAAGTAGAGTCAGTGTGGACGGAAGCAGTGTGCAGGTATTTCCTTCTCTTGAGGAGTTATTTATCTGGAATTGTATGGAATTAGAGAGTTTGCCAACGTTTCACCAATCTCATACCATTCCACGCCTGGACATAGTTGGGTGTAGTACGCTGAAAGAAAGATGCGAGGAGGGGGTTGGGCCAGAATGGTATAAAATTCAACACATTCCAACCGTGTCAATCAGGTAGTAAAAAACAATTCATATTTCCAGCACACTTTGTAACACATTGTATAAGAAAGATTCTACATGTTTTAATTAAAAAATTTAATTTCAATTTTAAAGTTTTGATTTGATTTTATACAAGTATACCTTATTGATGTCAAAGAAAACACTCCACGAGCTTTTAATATTTTTCACAAAATTCTCCTAAATTATAATTTGAAAGATCTTATTTTTTACTTTTCATTTTTTTAGAAAAATAGTTGACAAAACTCCTAAATAAAAAATAAGAATTTGCTTATAAAAAATAATAAAATTAGAAAATTAGAAAAAAAATATTTTTGTCAATTTAAAAAACTACGTATTTGGTAATGATAAGAAAAAATATACATAAATAAATAAATAGCAAGATCTTTTATTTCAAAACTGATATTATAAATAATAAACAAAAACAAAATTTAGAGAAAATATTTTTTTAAGATTTTTAGTATCATCTTAAATTTTGTTGTACTTTGTTGGTTTTATAGATCTTACAATTGCAAATACCGAAGTCCTGCAATTAATTGTAACAATAGTTGAGAAAACTCGTAAATAATAATTTTTTGCTAAATAAAAATCTAAGAATTTACTTATAATAATTAAATAAATAATAATAAAAACTAGAAAAAATAAATATTTTATTGTCAATTAAAAACCTGGGTATTTGCTTATAATATAAAAAATCTATACTATAGAACAAAAAAAGTGAACTCTTTTTTCTTAATCATAATTACCCAAAATCTTGGTTACGAACGGTTGAACCATATAAAAGATCATAACCGTTCAATTTTTAATCAAATCTAACTGTCGTTATATTTATTAAAAATTAAATTATTAATATAATAATTGACCATAATTATTTTATTATATGATCCCTGTTAATTCACCATTTATACTATATTATTATACCAAAATAAGAGAACCCAGGTGGACCATAAAAAATATCCTAACTGACCAATTTTTAATAAAATCTAACGGTTGTTATATTTATTAAAATTATATCATTAATATAATAATTGCCCATAATTAATTAAATATTAAGAATAATCTCCTAACTAAAACACATGTCACATTAAACTTCTAATTAAAACACATCTTTAAATAAAATACACAAATATTATATTTATTAAAAAAATAAATACAAATAAATTATATGAAAAATTACATAAAAATGTATACATATAACATTAAATAAAATTTAAATTATTATTATAAAAATAAAATAAATTCAAATTATATAAAAATATTTAAAAATTAATGTGGATACAAGCTAGTAATAATTAAAACATGAGAAAGAAGGATTACTTCAAACCGGAAGAAATCGAGTCCACCCGCACTTGAGTGAGCTATCAGGCTCCACACATTCGTCGGCCAACCACTTCGTTTGAAAAATAGAAAAAGAGGCGAACATTCTCTAAACATAAATAAACAACAAGATCTTTAATTCTTAAATTGTGAAATTATAAAAATAAATAAAAATAAAAATTAGAAAAAATAGTTTTTAAGATTTTATGTGTCATTTTAGTTTTATTATACTTTGTTTGCAACTAATTTTGAATAATAAATCGTAGATCGGCAAGGACTTAGATAACTTGGAAGGAGATCGATTTTGACTTGAATAAATAAGGGACAGAGGATGGGAATCACAATCTTTTTCTTCAGGATTTGGCACGAATTGTTCCATAATTAATTAAAAGTTTAAAACATAAAAAAATTATATTAAAGATGATTACGACCGTTCGAGGTTCATTTTTATATGAACAATTTTTTTGTTTAAATGTATTATAATTTTCCGAGAATGAAAAAATATTTTACTTCATATGTTCTTACTTGATATCCGTTATTCTGCCTGATCTGCATATATGTAAATAAAATAGGGGATTTTTTCGCTGCAACCTCCTCTTTGTAAGGTTCGACGTTAACAAATAAATAATTCTGTATGAAGTTTCTTTTATATAAATTGTAAACACAAAATTCCGCTCAAAGATATGTCCAAGTGATAAGATTCATATAGCATCAATAAAAAGAACAAATTCTAATAAATATGTAAAATTAGTATAATGAGATGTTAAAATGATCTAGAGAACTCAACTCCCTGAAAACTTCTTTATATAAATATTTAAAAGTGAGCATCTCCAAGACTGAAAATCTGTTAGCTAAATTATCTACGTGGTGCATATGTGGTGCATATGTGGCATCTATGTGTCACTCTTTAGAGTATATTTAAAAATCGATGCACTTCAACTTCTTCCCCTTAACAAAAAATTATAGATAATTATATTTGATCTTCTATATTTGTCGAACCAATAAACTTCTTATGTATAATTTTACATAATTATTATTATAGATAATATCATTGAAGTGAATGTCCTTTCCTTTAGTTAAAATTTTACATAATAATTATAGAAGAGTATTTTAGCTAATAATTTTACATATCACCCGTGAAGATACTCTTAGAGAATCTGCAAATGTGATATGTAAAGTTATAAGATAAAATTGTTAGTGATAATAATTATTTAAAATTTTAGCTAAGAGGATGTTAGGTCTAAACTATCGTAGAAGGGGGGGTTGAATACGATATTGGTAGTTTTTCAATTTGGTTCGTGTTTATAGATATGTTCTTGGTGAGCAATAAATATAGCAGTTATGATATTAAACAACAAGACTTGGAGTACTCTCAACTGCTGTAAAATCTTTGCTCACTTGGCTTCTGTCAATTCTTCTTTTACAATGAACATGTTAATCAAATTCTTTGTGTTGACACTTAGTGCACTGGTCTGGTTCACAAGTGACTAACACTGTATTGATCTTCATATTCTCAATCAAACCAATTGACATGATTGTTGTATTTCTTTATTGCTTCTTGTCTTCACTGAAATCTTCTGGCACTGACTACTTGATCTTCAATACTTTCTGAAACACTGAGTAACTTATTCTTTCACTGACGCTTGAACATAGTAATGAACTTCTTTCAGTGATCTTCAATATTCCATCAAATACCTTGATACATGTAGTTGCCTGATCTTCATTGTAGATTCATGTGATTACATTAATATTATTTACCAGTCCTTTACTTTTAGTTGAGTTACAGATCCTCGATTACATTGTACGTTACATTATGCTTTAAAATCTCCCCTTATTTGATTGTTAGAGTTCGACAAGCAAATTCTAAAGAAAAAAGGATAACTAAACTAACAATACAAGAAAAAGTAAAGTACGGAAAGACTGTAAATAAAATTAATTACATTCTGGATTAAATATTACAATTCCAGATTTCATTACAGCTAAGTTACAAAAATGAGTTTGTTCCTCTAACCTGAACTAATATTTCCATTTGATTCTTCATTCTTGGACCTTTGTTATTCTCCTTCTGACAATGTCGTGAGCCTCCCATTCTAGAAGATTTTTTGGCTTTGAATATTGCAATTGATCAAAGATGAGTTGTAGTAGTGGCATACTCCCGAATCTTTTCAATTCACTGAATTTGAAGCTTAGTTGCTGAGTCCACCCATGCACTATAACTCTCTTTGAATTAACATCCACCCGATTTGTAATCAGTTGATCTTCTCACTTTGTCCATATAGGCTTCTTCTACTTCTCATAGCACGATCTTGTCATCGGGATTTGTGAAGTTCCTGAGTTTTTCCAATATTCTTCCAATCACTTTTGAATTTTCATTTATGATTCTACTTATTTCGATTTCTCTTTCACTTTCATTTTTGTTTGAGTAGATCACTCTTAGTGGATTGGTGATGACCATTGGTTCTCTTGCTTCTAAAGATTCAAAACTGGGTTCTGCTGTTTCTTTTTCTGGCACTTCTTTCGATAAATCAAACATGTGTTCATCACCCGGATCAGCTCTGAAAGGTTCTCTAGGTTGAGTACCTTTTAATGGATCAAATCTTTTTATGTTCTCGATATCTCTTCCTAGAGCTTCTGAGATGTTTAACCTGTAGGCAAAGATTCTTTCTGCCACTTTTCACTTTTTAGGATTTCTAAACCCTTTTCCTCTTAGCAAGCCCTCAACAAACTTCAATCGTCTGAGTGAGTAGTATGGCAATGCTTCATGATCTAGTCTCAGTATCTGAAGAAATATATCTTTAAAATATCTGACTTGATACGGATCCTGTTAAATTTCTTGCTCTGCTTTTTTCATTAGCTTTTCAATTGTTTCTGCCATCAATTCATTTTCAGAGGATTCATGGATTCTGATTTTCTGTTTTAGTGCAAACAACTCAGTTAAAGACCTTTTCTTCAGAAATTCACTTGATATGGTCTTTAACCCATATTTGTTGAAAGACAGGGTTAATCTCCAACCTTCTGACTCCGGTGCCAAATAAACTACCAGATAAGATATTTCACTTTGCAGCTCAAAGTAGTAGTTGCTCATACTTCTGTTTCTTCTTCTGAAGATTTGAAACAGCCTAAGAACTTCTTCATCATTATTGTTCGAGGCACCAATGTCAGGCCTTCTTAAGTTAGCTCTTGTTGTTTCCCACTTTCTTCCTGTTCTTGAAGTAAAGAGCTTCTTCTTCTTTTGATATGTTACCCAGTTTGATTGTCTAATTTGCTCATTAATTGAATGAAGGTCTTCATATGTCTTGTAGTCAGCTTCCTTGACTTTCTTGATTTTGTGCTTATCAATATAGTCAGAGAAAGTTCTAGGATATGTACCCTCATTGACATATGAATCCATTTCATTGAACGGGTCATCATTTGGAATCTCTCCTTCTTCTAATTCCTCCCCCTCAGCATATGCATCAACTTTTTCTTTTCCTTGATCAGAAGAACCACCAACAATTTCCTTCCCTTTTATCAGATATAGCTTTTTCTTTTTCTTGTACATGTCCGTCTTTCTCCCCCTTAGTTGTGTTATCCTCAGGAGCTGGGGTTGATTGAAGAGGCAAGAAAGTTGATTTCTATGCTAACAGCTGCTTGAGTAAATTTTTGATCTTTTTATTATCTTGCTGTAGCTTTTCTTGACCTTTCATAATTTTAGACAATGAGTGTCTCAGAATTCCAAGTTGTACTTCGAGATTGATGATTCTTTGATTTGTTGCTTGTGTGTGCTGAGTTTGTTGTGAATCTGGGGAATTCCTCGCACCTGATTCTTCCGAGGAATCATTACCAAGTGGAGAATTACCTGTAGAAGGATTTGGAACTATTTCATGCTGAAGCACTATCTCATCACAAGGCTCAGTTATTACTTCATCGCCGAGTGGAGCCACATTTATGTGAGATTGGCTGTCCCTAGAAATTAAATTATGGGATCCCCGTTTCCTTCTATGGAAGGGTTACCTCTCCCCTTGAACATGAATGGTAGGGAGACCTCCTGTTTCTGGAACTGGAAGTGTTGGTTCCAGTGTGATCACCACCTTGGACACTGTAGTGTATGGCAGTTGAGAGTCCGTGGTGCCAGCTAAAGCCTGTGAAGGCATGTCCTGCTCAGGCTATACCTGAGTAGGCTTCGCTACTTGTGTAGCTGTTCATTGAATGGAACCCTCGCTCCTCCCTCTGTGGAGGAGTTGCCTCTCACCTATTCCAGAAATGGATGGGAAAACCTCCGATAACGGAGTTGGAGATGTTCTATTCAGGGGGGTCACCACCTCGAACAATGTAAGGCGTGGCAAATAAGAGTTTGTGATGCCCCTCGAAGCCTGTGAAGGCCTGTCCAACACAGGATCTACCTGTGAAGGCTCTGCTACTGAAGTAGCTTGGTTAACCGTCAATTCATTTTCTTTTTCATTTCCAAACAAAGAAAAGAGGATTTTTGCATTTAATTGCTCCATCCTTTGTACATTGGAAGGATCAGGTGAATTGGGGTTTTGGCTAGCAGTTGCATTTGGTTCAAAATATATTCTCCTTCTTTTGCTAGGAGGCAGAGCTGCTTCAGTGGTTCCAACATCCACCTTATTTGGTGCACTAGAGGCACTAACTCCCTCATCATCACTCAGGGTTTCAACAATAATGACTGAAGGAGTTGGGATGGGTGTTTGTTGTTCTATGACAGGGGTTAGAACCTGTTAGTTTTCAGGCTCATTTTCATTTTCTCAGCCACTAGGGGTATTGGTGTGTGTGTGTCCAGAGTTGGCTGTGATGTGTCCAACAAAGTAAGATAATCTTCACTAAGTACTAATGAAAGATCAAATTCAGGAAGATTACCTGTATCAGGACTTACCCTTGGAGTTCCAGGGTGATAAGAGTCTGCATCATTTTCAGTCTCAGCTTCATCAGCCATTTCTGTATCGCTTGCAATTGGTTCATTCTCCAATTGTACCTCTTCTTCTTCTTGATCACTTTCAGGCTCAGGTTCAGCTTCAGGGTCCTCATCCATTGGATCTTCTTGTTCAGGAACCTCCTCTTGCTGTTCACCTGTTACAAGAAGCATAACACTTTCCATGTATTCTGTTAGTCATGCTACATTCCCGTTTGGGTAATTACCCTTATTTACTATTAGTACAATGACACTACTACAAATTGTAGTACATTGTTCGAACTGACTTGTAGAGAAGGCAAGCATTTCGTCATTAATGAGTAGATCATTAAGCACTAATTATAGTAATCTAGGATAAAAATATTCAACATTGACTCTGTTGATGTCCCTTTTTGCACTAGATCCCATAGCCTGAAGAATGCTCTTCATTAATAGTTTACCATAATTTATATTGAGATTGTTAGAGATGGCATACCCAATATATTGAGTCATTTTGAGAATACCACTCCATCCGCCCTTCTTTTTGGCAAAAACATGGTTAACTACATGAAAGAAAAAGTTTCATTCACGAGGAAGATTATGCTTGTAAATCTTTGTTAAGTTCAGTGGTCCTTGATGTGTAATGGAATTGAAGAAGTTGGCACGCTCAACATCATCAGGTAAAGGATCAAAATTTTCAGTGTTACACTGCAAGATACGATTTAAGCTGATCTGTTACCCGAACATCCCTATTTTCTAAGGAAAATGTAAAAGCCAAGTTATTTGCATCTGATGTATCGACAACTGAGTGATAATATATAAGCAGTGCATCAAGATTTAATTCTGGGCTTGCAGTTAAAGCTTGTCGTACATTTGAATGTTCACGTAGAAACCGAATCCAATTGCTATAGGGTTCAACAACAGACTCCGGTTCTAGTGTGAGTGCACTATTCGTTTTAAGTATAATAAATCTTCCAACAATTTTTAATTAATTAAAAATGAGTAGATAATTTATTGTTTAATTAAGACAAATATTTTGCAATACCAATTTTAATAATTAATATTTTAATTCGAGTAAAAAATAACTCAAATTCAAACCACTTCCAAAAATTATGGAAAAATTATATGAAGAACACGAAGTGGAAGTAATTTTTAATCAATTTTTAATCACTTAAAAGTACATAGATCTGAGTTTATGCAAATCGTTTTCAAGAAATGGGTCTTTCAAAAATACTATACCGAATGATGTGATTTTGAAATATGCTATAGATCATTGAAAAATACACACATAACTAGTCTCATATTATGAAATGGGTGAGTAAAAATGATTTTACGAGGGGTCAAACACAGGTCTGTTAATGGCTATTTGAGAGCAATGAAAAACGCAAGTAAAATGTATGTCTAGTATGTATCGACACTGATGGGTAATAAGAAAAATTCCAAGTGATAAATATAACATGCAAATTCGACACACGGAATAATTACTAAGATACCTTTAACAGTGCTATAAAAGTCGACACATAGAATACACTCTACTACAGACATCGACACACAAGAAAAATATTCTAAGTAAAAAGTCTGTGTGTCGAAAATCTATCCCCCTATGTTGACCAAGTCAACACAGTAGCCAAAATTCGACACTCAACAAGTGTCGAGAATCTTACCCTGTAGACAAAATTCGACACACTTAAAATAATTCTGACAGACATCCATGTCGAATTTCCTCCCCCTGTGTTGACTAAGTCAACACAGGCTACTCAATTTCGACACATACTAAAATACACCAAGTTAAAAACTTAAGTGTCGAAAATTTTTGTTATCTAATAAAGAAAAAATCGACACACACTTAAATAATACTATGTAATTATCTTAAGTGTCGATTTTTGCTACCTTGGGTTGACTAAGTCAACACATAGAATATAATATTATTAATTAATAAAATTCTATTTGTCGATTTTACTAACCCTGTATAGTTTGTACTTGAACAAAATATACTCTATTATCAATTGGTAACATTTGAATAAATAACAAAATAAGATCTTATTTAGAATAAATTTTAAATAAAATATTACCAAATTGATAATATCACAATTATTATAATAAATTATTTAATTAAAATATCATTGATTGATATTAATCAAATCAAATCAAATAAAATATTTAAATAATTATGCTTCTTCTTTTTATTAATAAATTTAAATTATGAAGCAAATAATTCATTTAATTGCTATATTCATAACTTAAATAAATTAACAAAAATATAATTAAATAAATACTCAAAATCTATCAAAATAGATATAAGTGTTCAAATAATTTTAATTTATACTTAGTTAATTACCAAATAAATATATCAAGATATAATCTGGGCAATTAATTAATTGTCAATTAAGATGCTATTTACTGGATGTTCAAATTAAATCACAAATCCTTTTAATATTGAAGATTAAATATTTGTGAACTTATTAACACCAAATTGCAGATAAGATCTAAACATTTAACATCTCAAGTTCACAAACCAGTCTAGTGAAGGTGACTTCATCCAGTAATTTAGTGAAAATGTCTGCAATTTGCTGATCTGTAGGTACAAAGTGTAACTCTACAGTACCATTCATGACATGCTCCCTAATGAAATGATACATAATATCAATGTGCTTGGTCCTCGAGTGTTGAACAGGATTGTTTGTGATTGCTATGCCGCTTGTGTTGTCACAGAAGATAGGAATTTTGCTCAGCAACAGTCCATAGTCTTGAAGTTGGTTCCTTATCCATAATATTTGAGCATAGCAGCTTCCAACAACAACATATTCAGCTTCAGCTGTTGACATTGCAACTGAGTGCTGCTTCTTGTTATACCAGGAAACCAATCTTCTACCAGGGAATTGACAACTCCCTGATGTACTCTTCCGATTAATCCTACAACCTGCATAATCAGAATCTATATAGCCAACAAGGTTAAAACCTGAATCTTTAGGGTACCAAATTCCAAGATTTGGACTTCCCTTAAGATACTTAAAAATACGTTTAACAGCTATAAGATGTGATTCCTTAGGGTCAGCCTGAAAGCTAGCACACAAGCATGTGGTAAACATAATATCTGGTCTATTTGCAGTTAAGTAAAGTAATGAGCCGATCATACCTCTGTAGCATGTGATATCTACCTTCTTATCAAGTTCATCATTATCAAGCTTAGTGGCAGTTGCCATTGGGGTTTTAGCTGGAGATGCATCTTCAAGACCATACTTTTTTCAAAAGATCTCTGATGTACTTGGTCTGGCAAATGAAGATTCCATCTTTCCTTTGGTTTACTTGGAGTCTAAGGAAGTAGTTCAGCTCACCTATCATGCTCATTTCATACTTACTCTGCATTAACTTAACAAATCTACTACAAAACTGATCGTTAGTAGAACCAAATATAATGTCATTCACATATACTTGTACTAATATCATGTCATTTTTATGCATTTTATGAAACAGAGTCTTATCTATGACACCTCTAGTGAAACCATTTTCAAGTAAGAATACTGATAGAGTGTCATACCATGTCCGAGGTGCTTGTTTTAGGCCATAGAGTGCTTTGAAGAGAAAGTATACAAAATCAACAAATTCTGGATCTTCAAACCCTGGGGGTTGTTCCACATACACTTCTTCCTCTAGCTCTACATTCAGGAATGCACTCTTCACATCCATTTGATATACTTTGAAATTGGAATGTGCTGTGGATGCCAGAAACATCCTGATAGCTTCAAGCCTTGCTACTGGTGCATATGTTTCATCATAATCTATTCCTTCTTTTTGGGAATAACCTTTAGCAACTAGTCTAGCTTTGTTCCTCGTAACAATGCCATCTTCATCCAGTTTATTTCTGAATACCCATTTTGTGCCAATTACGGACTTGTTCTTTGGCCTTGGTACCAGCTTCCAGACTTTCTGTCTTTCAAATTGATTGAGTTCTTCTTGCATTGCAATAACCCAATCTGGATCTTCCAGTGCTTCTTCAACTTTCTTTGGCTCTATCTTAGAAAGAAAACCAGCGAATAAAAATTCATTTTGCGAAGCACGTCTAGTTTGAACTCTAGCATCTGGATCTCATAGAATTAACTCAAAGGGGTGATCTCAATTCCACACCCTATGTCTAGGCATATTTGCTCTAGATGATTCAGCATGATTGTCATTATTGTGCTGAGTTCTATTAGTAGATCCTTCAGTTGCTCCCTCTGAGCTGCTACTAGGTTGAGAATGAGATTCTCTACCACTACTAGTAGTTTCTGTGAATCTTCCACTGTTTCCACTACTAGGGTCAGAATCATCATTGTTGTTATTCTCAATTGGTGCTTGATTTTCTATTGCAGCTTCAGGTTCTTCTTCACCTTCATCTGAGTTCAAATTTTCAAACTATAGAGTTTTAGTGTCATCTGTTCTTTGTAGACTTGAGAGCTTGAGATCATCGAAAGTTACATTCATGCTTTCAATGACCTTCTTGTGTTCAATAACATAAACCCTGTATGCTTTAGATTCCAGAGAGTAGCCAAGAAATATGCCTTCATGAGCTTTGGATTCAAACTTTTCAAGATGCTCATCATCTTTTAGTACAAAGCACTTTGCTCCAAACACATGAAAGTACTTCAGTGTTGGTTTCTTGTTTGCCATCAACTCATATGGAGTCTTGCCATGATCTTTATTAATCAGGGTACGATTCTGAGTATAGCAAGTTGTGTTGACTGCTTCAGCCCAAAAGTATAGAGGTAACTTAGCTTCATTCAGCATTGTTCTTGCTGCTTCAACTAAAGTTCTGTTCTTCATTTCTACTACTCCATTTTGTTATGGAGTTCTGGGCGCTGAATATTGTCTTGAAATTCCTTTCTCAATATAGAACTCATTCAGTGTTACATTTTCTGAATTCTGTTCCATTATCAGACCTTATTTTCCTGACAGGCAAATCAGCTTCTACCTCTATCTTCTTTATGTGATCAATAATTGTCTGAGGGGCTTCATCTTTTAAGGCTAGAAACAAAACCCACGTGTACTTGGAGTAGTCATCAACAATTACTGGTGCATATCTTTTCCTTGACATAGACATGACATTAACTGGACCAAATAAATCCATATTCAGAAGTTGCAGTGGTTTAGTGATGTCTGATGAGTCTTTGCTTCGGTGAGATGCTTTCTTTGACTTCCCTTTTTCACATGCTTCACACAAACCTTCTTGACAGAATTCCATCTTAGGTAAACCTCTAACCAATTCCCTCTTAACTAAAGAGTTCATTGTCTTGAAGTTCAAGTGTGATAGTTTCTTATGCCATAACTAACTGTCCTTTGTTGAAGCTTTGCTGTAAAAACATTGAACTTCACCTTTGCTTGCAGAGAATAAGTCAGCCACAAAGAGATTCCCCTTTCTCACTCATTGAAGAGCAAGCTTTGCATCTTTCCTGCTTTGGATTGCACACCTTTCCTTTTCGAAAGTTACTTTGTAGCCCTTGTTAGTGAACTGACTGATACTTATGAGGTTGTGCTTTAATCCATCTACAAGAGAGATATTTTCAATGATAACATTGCCAATTTCCAAATTGCCATATCCCGTTGTGAATCCCTTGTTGTTATCTCTAAAGGTCACTATTAGGCCAGCTTTCTCAATCAAATCTGATAGCAGGGCTTTATCACCAGTCATATGCCTAGAATAGCCGCTGTCGAGAATCCACATGACACGCTTATTCTTTGCTATACCCTGCAACCACAGATTGATTACTTCTTCTTTGGCACCCAAATTTGATTGGGTTCAAGAGGCTTAGATAAGTTAACAGATTTAGCTGCAGAAATTTCCTTGTCCTTGTCTTTCTCATCGACTGTGCCCTTGCCCATTGGTTTAGCCTTGACAGGTGTGTCTTTAGGCTTAGGGACAGGGGCTTCCTTCCTAGACTTAGAATGACTATCAGTCTTTGCCCTAACATGTTTTCTATTCATGTTTACATCTGTATTAATGCAAGTACTAGATGATGCATTCATCAAGTTTATGTATGCAGACATGATGTTGAAAGCACATGGAATACATCCTACTTTACCACGTGGTTGATGAGGGATAGACATGGCAGACATACTAGGCATTTCAATTTTTACTACTTTAATCTGGTTGCATGCATGCGTAAGATGACCGGTAGAATTGCAGTTATTACAAACTTTCCTAGTAGCATTAGTAGAATAGGCATAATCATTTTTCTTATTAATACCTATCTTGCCATTTCTGTTAGCTTTCTTCTTTTCATTCTTGTTGCCTATATTAGTTTTAATCTGTTTCTTGGGTTCTTCAATTTTTACAGATTTCTTAGGCAACTTCTCTTTATCTTCTTCCTCTTTCTTTTTATCCTCAGCAAGGATTTCTTCTTTCATAGTGATCCATTCTTCATCTATGGGTTCGATGACAAACTTCTTGTATAGGGGCTTAGTGACATTTTTTAACACATGTGAAATGTCTTGCTTCACAGGACTTACCTCAGTAATTGATTCATCACGTCTCTTTCCTGCCTTCTTATCATAGTCAAATCCTATACCAGTTTTTTGACCTATGATCTATTTATCTATTGCCTCCTTAAAAAGATTAGCAGATTTCTTATATGCCTGAAGTTTTAACTCTAACTAAGAAATTGTATTCCTAAGTGCAGTTTCTACTTCTTGGTTACATTTGTCTCTATTCTGTAGATATTCTACCTTCTGTCTAAGATCTTCTAAGTTAACACATGCAAGTTCTAGTTCTTCATTTTTAGCCTCTATCATTTTATTCCTTAGAACTAGTTTAGCATTTTCTTCTTCTGATGCTAACATGCTTGTGTGTATATTAAACATTTCTACACTAAGATCTTCTACAGTTTTCTTGTAATCAGAATTAGACATTTCAACTGTGGAAAGAAATGATACCTTTGATGACTGAGGTGATGCCTCTGAAGAGTCTGCCATAAGTGCAACATTTCCATATGTCTCTTCTTCATCATTATCAGAATCATCCCAGCTTTTTCCCTCGGCTATATAAGCTCTGCCCTGATGCTTCTTTACCAGTGCATCATACTTTTGTTTCAGTTCGTCATACGACTCCTTTCTTTCCTTTCCTTGCTTAGGCCTCCGACATTCTGTAGTAAAATATCCAGGTTCATTGCAGTTGTAGCACTTAAACTTGCTACGGTCTTTCATTTCAGTCTTGTAACCTCCTTTGCTAAAAGGCCCTGAAGATGAACCACCTCGGTTATTGTTTCTGAAGCTGGAACCACTATAACTTGAGTTACTCTTAAACTTATACTTAGGGTTCCTCCTAAACCTGAGGTTCTTGAACTTCTCTGCCATATAGGCCATTGTCTTGTTTTCTAACTGTTCAAGTTCTTCTATTGTGTAGAAGTCATCTTCATCACCTGCTTGAGCATTTTCTGTAAATTCAGCTTCTAGAATATGTTCTTTCTCAATTATAGGCTTTTTTGTGTTGGTCTCTCTACTAGCAAAATCTTTGGCTACAAGTGTTGTAGTCTTCAACAAAGCTGTATTATTGCTATCCACTGTCCCTGAACCATAAATGATTTGTCTTTGCTCCTGCTCCATTTCATGAGTCTTGAGCTTTCCATATAGAATTTCAATAGACATATCATTTATGTCACTTCTTTCTCTTATTGCAAAGATTTTGTGTTCAAGGTGCGCTGGTAGTGTCAACATGAATTTCCTGTTGATATCCCTACATGAGTAGGCCTTTCCGTGTAGAGACAAGTCATTCAGTAATTTATTGTATCTCTCAAAGACTTGAGTGATACTGTCTCCGGGTAGTGACTTGAATGCCTCGTACTTGGATGTAAGAATATTCAGTCTGTTTTCCTTCATCTCTGCAGTACCTTCCATTAGCAGATCAATAGTATCCCGCATTTGCTTGGCACTAGTGCAGTTGATCACTTGATTTAGCATTGTAGTGTCTAGTGAATCCATTAGGATACATTGAAGATGATTATCCCATGCTACTCTTTCTTTGTCGTGTTAGTGAACTCTGAAGGCTCCTTTGGGGTAAATCCTTGAGGAATCCGTTCTCCGTCATCTGAGACTGTTTCTGGTGTAACTTTCTGAGGAACATAGAGTCCATTTTCCATAAAATGTATTCATTTTTGTCAAAGGCTGGGATTTCGATTCTACTAAGTTTTTGAGTACTCATGGTTACGAAGAATTTTAAATCTCAAGAAATAATTAATTTCTTAAAAATTAAAATCAATTCGAATAAAAATTAAATTTCGAGAAATAAAATTTTAATTCGAATTCTTGACGATTGATAGCTTTTAAAAATTAGTGGATTTAAAATCTTGAAAAAATTTGAAATTGAATTTTCTTTTAAAAATAAAGAAATTTCAAGATAAATTTTTCTAGATCTAAAAATACACTTTTTCAAAAAACTCTTTTTGGATCTTGATTTGTAACTTCAATCAACAAGCTGTAATACCAATTGTTAGGTCCAAACTATCGTAGAAGGGGGGGTTGAATACGATATTGATAGTTTTTTGATTTGGTTCGTGTTTATAGATATGTTCTTGGTGAGCAATAAATATAGCAGTTATGATATTAAACAACAAGAACAATCTTCAGGAATATACTTGTATTATATAATCCCAAGGTGCTACACTTCTTACACAGATGTATGAGTTACAATGAATCTCACAGCAAGAAATAAATACAAGCTTTAATGGCACTGCGTATTCTCTCTGTCTCTCTCTCAGCTGTATATATTTGTGTGTGTTGTGTTCTGATTACATTCAAAATGAAATACATTTTGTTATATGTAGACTTTACAATAAAATGAAATACAATTGTGAGTGTCGAATTTTTCTCCCCTTGTATGTTGACTTGAGTTGACTTTGAGAAACCCGTGGATATTTTCTAGGTGTCAAATATTGTTTCCATGTACTTGAACTTAGAAAATACTCTTCGTGTCGAATTTCTTAGCGCATCTATTCTTTCCTTGGTCACAATATAGATGGGTGTCGAATTTTTCTCCAAGTGAAGCTTGATGTCGATTTTCACTGCCATATATATGCCTTGGACACTTCAACAACCTAGGTGTCAAAATCTATGTCATGTAATGACTAGGTCTCGAATTTACTTTATTGTATGGCTTGGTATCGAGTTCTAAGTGTAGAATTCCTATGTGTCGAATTCTTGACACATTGTTACAACACTTAGTTTCTCTTGGTCATTGAAAGGCTAGGTGTCGAGTTTCTTCACCAAGTGTATCTTGGTGTCGAATTCTTCACCATGTACAATGACTTGGAGTACTCTCAACTGCTGTAAAATTTTTGCTCACTTGGCTTCTGTCAATTCTTCTTTTACAATGAACATGTTAATCAAATTCTTTGTGTTGACACTTAGTGCACTGGTCTGGTTCATAAGTGACTAACACTGTATTGATCTTCATATTCTCAATCAAACCAATTAACATGATTGTTGTATTTCTTTATTGCTTCTTGTCTTCACTGAAATCTTCTGGCACTGACTACTTGATCTTCAATACTTTCTGAAACACTGAGTAACTTATTCTTTCACTGACGCTTGAACATAGTAATGAACTTCTTTCAGTGATCTTCAATATTCCATCAAATACCTTGATACATGTAGTTGCCTGATCTTCATTGTAGATTCATGTGATTACATTAATATTATTTACCAGTCCTTTACTTTTAGTTGAGTTATAGATCCTCGATTACATTATTTACCAGTCCTTTACTTTTAGTTGAGTTATAGATCCTCGATTACATTGTATGTTACATTTACCAGTCCTTTACTTTTAGTTGAGTTATAGATCCTCGATTACATTGTATGTTACATTATGCTTTACAGAGGACGTGTATGTACTCCATCTATAATTGTACTTATGTAAAATCATATATAAAAGGTTTATAGGTTCAACAAATATAGAATATCAAATATGATTATCTATATTTTTGCTAAGAAAAAAGATGATTGGATTGCTTTCATTTTTATAAATCCTTTAAAAGGTGCCACTTATATGCCACATATATGCCACATAGATAATTTAACTAATGGGTCTGTATCCTTAGAGATGCTCTTACACTTTATCACTCATCTATGCTTGTACTTGCAAGTAAGATGCATTCACACACATGTAAAATAGAGTTAGAGATTATTGTGAGCTGATTTAAGAGACTAAATTCTCTATAAAACGCTTTTATGTAAAATACTCAAAAACATGTCGATCAACACATGTAGTTATGATATGTGCATATATGTACATGATAATTTATTAGTATGATCTTTGGTAGAGAATAATCATCCACTCGTTACCCATGCCCAAAAAGAGAGCCGCATTATACATTTATACATAGAAGGAACACTTATATAAATCGTTCAAGTCACGGAGTACCACTAGAGAGGTCTTCAAAATTCTTGTTTATTCCATATCTATCCACGTAGTAGCACTTATTGGTTGCATTTATATACCATGTAAATCAGATTTAAAATTGGTAATGAGCTGGTGTTGCATCATGTAAATTGTACACCAAAAAGTATAATTATTGTCTAAATTCTCTAATCACACTCACACACATGTTGCACAATTCATGTAAATAATACGTACATAATAATTTGTTGGTGTGATGATACTGTGGTCTTTGGTAGAGAATACTTTCAATTGAAAATGTGAATTCCGGTATATACACATAATGACACTTAACATAGAAGTTGTTCCAGGCTTCCAACTACAGTGTAGCACTAAAGGTGGATTTCTTAAAAATTCTTGTATCTAGTTTTTGCAGTGTCAATCCTTACAAGTCTTATAAATTGTATATCTATCTCTTAAAGGATATAAATAGGAAAATATAATGGTATGTGTGAGAATATTGAAATAATTTAAATTCTACATTTGGTCAAATGATATATTTGGATAAATAAAAAATTTGATTCGGTTCCAAGATGATTAAATACAAGTTTAAATTTGAAAATTTGGAATATCAATTTAATTCCTGTCATTTGAAATGAAATTCATCATTTAAAATGAAATTCATCTTTTCAAAATAATATCTAATTTACATTAAGAATATGAACATTACAAGTGAACTTAGACAAAAACACTTAAAAATAAAATAATTAACCTTTTAAGGTCAGGGCGAAACTTATTACTTGTGAACAGTAGCCGCAAGTGTATCATAAAACGTGTAAAAGGGCCACCTTTGGAGATGTTTTGTAGTGTTCCCCTCCATCTATGAAATACTACAAATGCATATACGCGATATTTGGACCATCCACCGGGTCATAAGTCCTGCACCACACTGGAAAGATTTAAAATGTAGTTAATCTCTACCAATGATATAAGAACAATCACACATTATGACTATTATCCGGATTTAAAGGATTGTTGAGGAACACAAATAGAAGAAACAAACATTTGGGACAATAATTAACGTTGTTCGGCCAATGTGACATGCAAGCACAAGACAAGAAAGATCGATCCCCTATAAACAAGAAATTAAATGATGGAAGAACAAAAGTTAATCTCTATGGCCTCAGTGACGTGGCAAATATGCAAGAAGCAAGTCAAAACTTTTAGAAAGTCTAATATTCAGAGCTTGTTGTTAAACTGGAGAACTGATGAAGGTGAAAGGAAATGGGAAAACATGGAATACCGCAATGAGTGTGTGATTGAAGAATTGAAACCTCACACAAATTTGAAAATATTGAATATTGAGTACTTTATGGGAAAGAGGACGGGATCATGGATTACAAAATAACCAACTTGGTGAAAATCACATTACGCGATTGCAAAAGATGTGAAGAGTTTTCATCATTAGGTCACCTTCCTAAATTGAGGGAGATGAGTACTGAGAATATTTGTTAATATTTATATTGGGCTTGTTTGATGGGCTTCTTTTCCTGTTGGGTTGTGGCCCAACATTTGTCCCCGTATACTTGTTAGAAGTCCTTCAGGTCTTCTTTCAGCTTGGCCTTTGAGTTCAGTCATCTTTTGAAGGAAATCTGTAAAACTTTGACAAATGTCATATTCCTTTGATTAACTTTGGTATGAAAATTAGGTTGTTGAAAAGGACCCATACCCAATTCAAAAAAGAGAAATACGATCATCACCTTGGATTTTTAGAGGAACTTAAGTTGGTGAGAAGACTTGAAAATCTTTCTGACTATGTTGTGGAATTGTGAAGCATGTAACTTGGCATGGTCATATAATTAATCATCAAGGAGTTCTCTGCTTCCACCTTGACCAAGGAAACCCATAAATCAAAGATGAATAACGATGTAGAAAAAACCTTAACTTTTGTATTTCAAGGTCTTCATAATGAACTTAATGTAGTATTTGTATATGTAATTTGTTGAGGTCTCTGTCCCCCGGACTTCAGGACTTCCTTTAGGTTGCCCAATGAGTAATAGTGTTATACTCTTCACATATCCGGACCAGGTCAATAAAAGAAGACTTAATATTTGAGCAAGGGTGGGATCGTTTTCTTGGGAATGAGAGATTAGCAGCGCAACAGTATCAAAAGGAGTACATCTGACTAAGAAAATTATCGACACAACAAAGTATGTTGTACTCCAGAAGATATAGTTCTAGCATGCTCCATGCTGTATTTCAAAAAATTAGACTTCTTCTCTAAAGCAGTAGACTTTTTTGTTAAGTGTTATCAATTGTGCAACAAAATTCTTCAACTTCAGGGGTAAAAATTTCCTCATACTTGGAGGTATTCAGCATGCGGCTTCAGTAAACCTTTGTATGTCCTTTATATCGCATCATTCATCACATTCACTTGTAACAAAGTAGTTAATAAGTAATAAGTTCTTGTTCCAAATGCATTATAATGAGATTCTGTATAAGCTTGTCCCCCTTCAGGTCTTATTATTAAGCTTGATATTTGGACTTGAAATGTTGGATTTGATTTGCACGATAAGATCTTTTGCTGTAATGAGATGGGCTGGGAGTTGGCAACTGCTTGCCTTTAGAAATATGAGCATGAAAAATTAGCAACCCTTTCACAGTAAAATTTACATACATTAGAAGATTGTAAAATGTAATTTAGGCACTTGTTTTTTTCACATAAAAATATGAGCATGTAGGATATAACGGAGTTCAAATTTCAAGCTTGTAAGATGTGTTCCTGGACCTTTTTCAAGCTTTAGATCTTGTTTTAATTTTGATGAGATTTTGGCCTTATGTTGGTCTGTTTTTTATGAGATTTTGACATTGTGATGGTCTGACTTTTGACCTCGTATTTTGAGGTCTTAAACTAGTATTTGACGGAATTTCAACCTCGTATTTGGAGATTTTGACCTTGTATGGTCTGGCTTTTGACCTCATGTCAAGATTTGTTATATTTTTTGAGTTTAAGAGCTTATATCCTCATGTTTTCTGATTCTCTTCTGGCGAGTTTGCGTATCTGCTCATGGCGAGTTCTTGGATTCGCCCTTGGTGAGTTTTGAATTTATACATGTCAAATGACTTTTTGAGTTCATTTTTGTTTTAGTCATTTTTTGTAGGGTTAATAACTAAGTCTAATCGATTTCGTGTTTGAAGGACAAGTAACAAAATAGATCGATAAGTCTCCTTTAAGTCTCCCTATGAAGACATTTCATTAATAGTTAGAAGAGATGATGACATATCAAATCTAGTCCAAACTGTTTGCAAAAGTCATGAAGAGGATTTACAAGTTGGAAGAGATGAGGACATATCAAATCTAGTCCAATTTGATAAGGGTGCCTAATAGTTTTTTTCAGTCCTTAAAGAGATTGATAATCTGCGATTCCAACAATATATTACAAGCAATGATGAGCATACAGGCAAGTTCTCTCACGAAACTAGATATTACAAGTGAAGAAGGAGGAGGCTCTTCTTGTATAAATATAGATCCGTTGATAGAAGAGCTGTTAAAAAACAACTCCCAATCTTTGAAAAAATTGAAATTAGATAACTGCCGGTGCTTGACAAGTCTGACAGTGGGTGTGGCTCTTGAGAATTTGATATTAATCAATTGTCCTGATCTAACTAGTATTAAAGCAGTTAAAGAAGAGACATGTTGGGCTTTCCTCATACTCTATTCAGCTTTAATATATTTTCCTGCTCTCTCCTGGAGCTCATTCATACTTTCAGGAGCCCTCTTAGCTAAAGACCTCCTAAAATTCTCGTCTGAGGTCCCTTGCTGTAGGGCTATTATAGCTACCTTCTGGTCCAGATCAGGGACCTTTAAGGCTTCTTTGGTGAATCTGTTCATATAATCCCTCAGGGACTCATTCTTTCCCTGGTGCATATTCATCAATGATGCTGAGCTCTTCTCATGAGTCTTGCTACTGATGAATTGACATATGAAGGCCCTACTCAAATCTTTGAATGACCCAACAGAGTTAGGGGGTAGACAGCTGAACCATCTCTGAGCCATACCACTTAGAGTTTGGGGGAACGCCATACATTTGACGGCGTCATTCACTGGCTGTAACAGCAGTGCATTGGTGAAAGTGAGGATGTGGTTTGAGGGGTCTCCCGTCCCATCATAGGCCTTGATTGTGGGCATCTTCCACTTTCTTGAAATTTTTTCATTCATAATCTCCTCTGTAAAAGGAGGTACTGGATCATCGGGATCTTTAAGCGGTAACAGGTCATGGGGATCATCCCTAGCATGACTTGACCTGACATGCCTTCTTGTCGGTGGCTCATCAAGGTCTATCACAGACGTATTCCTTGCCGATCCTCCAGCCCCTTCAGCTCTCGGGCGCGGACGCCTTGCTAATGCCCTATCCAAGTCTTGCCTCAGTCGTTGGGCTTCGGCTTCATGAGCTCGTATCCTTTCCTGAAAGGATGCGGAGTCAGTACTTTGAGGCCCTCGGGGCTGGGTACTCCACCCTCCAAGGGGCTCCTTGCTAGGTCGCCTCCTCCTGGGGTTAACATCATCATCCGATGATTCATCATTAGTAGAGTAGGGGCCTGAGAAATCTCGGTTTGTACGGCGTGAGCCTTATTGGGTCAACAGTCATTGCTCATATGGGGGCTCATAATTTGGTGGAAGCCCATAACGTGGATTGGGCAGCACCGATGTTTAGACCTGCAACGAGGGAGGAGCAACAAAAGTAGTACTAAGGGGTGGAATAACCTGAAGTGGGGGAACCGAAGCGTGAATTGAGACCTCCGGATTTGAAGAATGAACAATGACGCTCAAGGGTCCTACTCGTCGGGAGCTTGTTCCAGGGTCCTCAACAGAGGTTTGAATAACAGTTCCTTGTTCTTGCGACGGTAGGAGGAACGTTTCCGGTGTCAACAGTGGAGTTTGGGACGTCTCCTTCGAGGGTGCTTGCGGTACTTTGTGTTCTCGTCATGGTTGTTATTCTCTTCCCACAGACAGCGCCAAATGTTACGGATCAAAATCAGATGCAATTAATAGTAATTAATGAGTGGTGAGAGTTTTCAAGCTTTAATGGCTGCACTTACGTTTCGTGACTAAACCAGGTCCTCGTAAACTGCCTACGTATCTCAAGAGTGTTTGAGAATCAAGTCAAAAAACGTAGTTCTAATGTTGAGGGGTTAGACCCTTTATATAGGTGCACAAGGGCCTAAGAATCAGATTAGAATTAGGAGACTTGGTGGTCAAGTCTCCTAGTGACAAGGTTGTTGAAACCTCCCAGAAATGAGAGCCCTCGTTGAACTCTTGTAGATGATATTTCCTTGATGAGAAGGTTTCTAGATCCTTCAGGGATGAAGGGTCTCACAGGACTCTTCGAACCTTTTATTGAGCCTTTATTAATTACGAAATAAATTGGATTTCAGGCTTCATTAATTGGGCCTTCTCTTTGGACCAAGTTAGGTTTAATTAATGTAACATTAATTATATTTCTACAGTATTTTTTTAGCCCATATCAGTATGGGACATCATTCCCTCAAAAAATACTTTATTATACCGTCTCAAGATCAAGTCTATCCGTGCTTCATTTAACAAAACTTTTAAATTGACAGAAGAGCTCGGACTTCATCCTATTGAGCATTTAAATTTAACTGGCCAACCCAGTGACATCCGCATCAAGTCTCCCAACGAAGACATTTATTAATAGTTGGAAGAGATGAGGACATATCAAATCTAGTCCAAACTGTTTGCAAAAGTCATGAAGAGGATTTACAAGTTGGAAGAGATGTGGACATATCAAATCTGGTCCAATTTTATAAGGGTGCCTAATAGTTTATAAAATTTGAAGGCAAACACGTCAACAGTTTATAATTTTTTTTAAAAAAAAATACTTTGAAGATTGTTTTCAATATTTTCCTAAACTATAATCTAAACGATTTTGTTTCTTGATTTTCATTTTCTCATTGTGAGAAATAGTTTATTTGTACATATTTTCATTTTTTCTGGAATATAGTTGACAAAACTCGAAAACAATAATTTTTTGTTAAATAAAAATATAAGAATTGGCAATTCAGTGTATAGAATCTTAATTGATATATCGCTTTAATTTTGTATCTAACCTTTTAATATATATATCATATTTTATTGACAATAGTACTTAATAACATATAACTTGAAACATCTATCATTTTAGTATTAGACCCATGTAATAATACTGCTTGAATTTATAATAGATGTAACTAATTTATTATATAATTTTTATTATGCAGTTGAATAACCACAAATTTGCGGTTGAAAATTTCACATTATATTTATTTCCTGATTCATCTTTCTATCTCTGCAGCATGGGACTGGACATGGTGAAGGGAACAGTGCGCAACAACTTAGAAGCTGGTGTAATTGAACCTGCAATGAGCAAAGTAAAGATATTACATGTAAAGAGGCCCGGTGTAAATGGTTAATGGTTTTACATTACGCTAGTATTAAACTTTAATAGAAGTATCTAAAGCATTGTGATTATTTTGTTTGTATCAGTTTGCAACTGAAGCAGCAATAACCATCCTTCGAATTGATGACATGATAAAGTTGGTCAAAGATGAAAGCCAAGATGGACAAGATTAGTCTGTTTCTGTATGTACAAGGAGGACACTAGCTGTTATATTGCTAGTAGTGGTGGACTTGAAAAAATGTCTCTTTGGATGGTTCGCTGGACCGCCACTATTGTGGATTTTAATGTTTTCAGTGAAACTTTTGTGGGTGGTGGTATTAGAATGGTGGGCAATATTGTGTTTTTCATATGCTTGAATTTTTGTTAATTTTTAAGCTAGAAATTTTACAGTTTGTATTATTAATTTCTGAATTTGCTAGTAAACTGGAATGAACTTTAATCTTTCTATTTTTTCCATTCATGTTGGTAAAATTTTATGCATGTTTGATGAATGCCAAAATTTGAATAGGTTGGTTAAGTTATTAATTGAGAAGGAAATGCTAACAAATTTTAATTTTGAAGAATTAATTCAAATTTGAACCCAACTGTCGATTAATAATTTTGCTAGTAGAAATGTGAGAAGACTAATTTTTAAATTATGAGAAATTAATATTTAATAATGAAAGCGAAGTTCTCAATTTTGTTATGAGAATCTTTTGACGGGGCAAAATTTTTTGAGTTGGCATAGGGCATCTCAAAATCCAGGGTCGGTCCTATATTTTAACTTATTCTCGATTAATTTTTATGAAAAAAGGAAAATAAATATAAAAATTTGGATGAAAAATTCTTATATAATTTGTCCCACAAAAATTTCTCTTTACTCCCGAAAAACTTTAGAGGGAAAAAAAAACATATTTTCCTTTTTTTCATTTCCCTTGAATTTATACTATATATGTTGTGTACGCGCTTCACAATTGGAACCTGTAAAAGCCTGCACAAAGCATATACTTGTAAAATTTTGGGATATAATGTTACTTAACCAACTAAACTATGATATAAAGTCATAGGAACCTGCATTGCTACAATAAAAAATGCACTTCACTAAGACAACAGACAACAAACAGAAGTGGAAATAGCATGCAAATGCATTTAGGCACCAATTTTTATAGATGACTGAAAAAATTGTAGAGTAAGGGTAGTTCAATGCAATTAAGTAGGTATAATTATATGGGGAAAATAAATTCATTCGTCCCTAAACTATTGGTGTTTTATTGTTTTAGTCCTTGAACTAAATATTTCAATATGCGGGTCCTTCAACTTTTGAATTTTTCTGATTGAAGTCCTTCCGTCCAAAAAAACTAACGGACGTTAACAGCATGCTGACGTGGCAGTTACGTGAAAATCAAAAATTCACCGATTGAATTCAAATTTTGATATGTTAATCTACGAGTGATAACAAGAACACAGGTGGNTGTGGGATGTTCACTTGTTAATGCATTTTAAAATTTACAAGTCATAGATGCACATAATAAATGTAGAAAAGTACATAAACAATTAAAGAAATTTTTTAGATGGTTCAATCATTGAAGTACTAGCTTTGTGTAGGTCGACAATAAATCCGATTTCAATGGCCAGAACAAGGGAGATTGAGCTGCATTTGCCGGTTATGGAGCTTGAACTGAAAAAGTTACCGTTGAAACAATTATGTACATAACCACCATTGATGTTTCATGGCTACTTGCTCTCATTCATTTATAAACATATTCTTGAACATTATTTTTCTTCTACTTCCACGTCTTCATTTATCTCGTCCAGCACTCAAAGGCCCAGCTTTTGTTCATGTGGTTTCACTCCAGTGTTGAGAACATCCTGGACGGACTAATAGCAATCCTGGGCAGAGGTTCTGGGGTTGCAGTCAGTACATGGTATAGATCAATGGTCTCTTATATGTTAAACTCTTGTTCTTAACTGTGTTAATGAGTTTTGTCGATGGCATGGAAATCAACGAAGAATCTATAATTTCCATGAGTGACATGACCCGACTGTTGGTGTAAGAGTAAAGAACATCATTCCTGGTTTGATGAGAAGGATCGAAAGGTTGGAAGAAGAAATCAAGATGAGAACAAACAAGGAGAGGAAGTTAGTCTTGTTTTTGTTGATTGCAGGAATTGTCATTGTTTATCTTAGTGTAGGTTTTGTTTTTAAAAATTAGTGAAGAAGCTACCATGTTATAATGGAGGTTTATGTATGATTGTTAAAACACGAAAGTTGTAAAGAATGAAAAGATGTTTTCGAAAAATCAAGAATCAACGAATTTTGAATTACGATGAATTTGTTACAAATTTTACAAGATGATTGAATTGTGTTGAGTCTAATAATAGTCCGTGAAAAGTTTTTTTTTAATACCATGTTCAAGAAGAAGAATGCTAAAAACAATAGCCTTATTCCTTTGTATTAGATCATCTCATCTGTGTTATGTGCCTTCACAGTGATGTTTGGTAATATTGTAAGTGATGTTCGGTAATTTTGTATTTTAATAAAAGGCTAGCCAATTATAGCTCCAGTCATTTCTCAACACATCTCCTCATCTTTTCTTGGGTATTAATTCATTTAGCAACTTTTTTTTATTCTATCACACTCGTAAAATAGTGTGACTTTAACTTCTTATACTTAGATTAAGACAACCTACATGTAAAAATAAGTTTTTACATGTATTTTTTTTTAATTTTTTGTGAAAAATAATTTAAGTATTATATTTATATTAAGAAAAATTTTAAAAATAATATATTTAAATAGTTTTTTTATATCTCGAATCTCGAATTACGTATAAAAGTCAAATCGGTATTTATTTTGATAGAGAGTGAGTAATTTATTTAGTGAAAACGAGACTAATCATTCAAAATAAATTATTCTCTATTTATAAATGATATTAGCACTGTGCTTCTGAGTTTGAAAAATGATAGAAGAGAAAAGAAATTTTTAAAATTTTCTATTCGAATCGTGCTCTCGAGTTTTTTCAGAAAAGTAGAGACAAAATTCCCACAAGATTTTACCCAACATATCCTTCTCGTGAACACATCAATTTTTTTTATGCTTATTTTCTCTCAACTTCCCTTTCATTCTTTTCTTTAACAAAAAACTTTAGAACGCGGTATAAAATATTTTATATAAAAAATAGTAATTATACACATATTAAAAAGATTAGAAATTGTACAAATCTCTTTATAATTTATATTTATTTTCAATATTGAGGAGACATAAAATAGTATATATTTTTTCTTAAGGTGAAAGAAAGTAAACAAAAGTTTATTAAAACTAATCAAACTTAGCATATATAAACTAAATTTTTTAAAATATAATTTAAATAAAATCTCTCAAAACTTGTATTAACATCTCAATTCTGAACTAGTCTTAAAAAAACATTTCTCGTCCTTGCTTAGATTTTCAAAGAACATAAACACATATATTAGGCATTATTTCATATCAATCATTAAGGCCCATCTAAAATTTAACAACAATAATCTCAAAACGACATTGTATTAACAAACCCTCTACTAAACTTCCGATCTAGGGTTTTACTCAACTCTCCAACTCTTTCGTTTCACTCCACACACACACATCTAAGACTCCACATACTTTACTGTCAGACTTGATAGTCTTCGAAGACTTGTTGTCGTCCAAAAGTACTATCAACTATTCCCGCTAAACATGCTGTCAACTATCCCCGCCCGAGTTGCTGTCAGTAAAAACTTATTGTCTTCGATTGTTCAATCTCCGCCATGAATAGTTGCCGTCGTCTGTTCCAAATGTGCTGTCACTTGAATATGCTGTCATAGGCTTCAGTTTGCAGAATGTTATTGTCAATGATTTGATCCATGTTGTGCATGAACACTTTGTGAACTTCTACTTCATAGATCATTTATTACATTTTTACAAGACAGTAACTATTGATACTTACCGTCACCTACTTGACTTTTTGTACATACTATTACAAGTGACATTTAAACATACTGTCAATATGTATATGACAATATGTTTTACTTAATTAATTTATAAATTATCTAAGTAAAATATTAGTCGATTACAGTGTTAACACCACAATCCCTAACATTTATGCAAAACAGATTCTATTTAAAAAAAATTGAAATTGATTAAATCATATCTCGTTCTAGTATGTCACAAAAATGGTTGAATAGGTTGGTTATGTTATTAATTGAGAAGAAAATGCTAACAAATTCTAATTTTGAAGACTTAATTCAAACTTGAACTCAACTGTTAATTAATAATTTTGCTAGCAGAAATGTGAGAAGACTAATTTTTAAATCATGAGAAATTAGTATTTAATGCATAAATTGTACAAATCTCTTTATAATTTATATTTATTTTCAATATTGAGGAGACATAAAATATTATATATTTTTTCTTAAGGTGAAAGAAAGTAAACAAAAGTTTATTAAAACTAAGCAAACTTAGCATATATAAACTAAATTTTTTAAAATATAATTTAAATAAAAAACATTTCTCGTCAGGATGCCCGCACTCAAAATGGTACACTCCCTCTCTCTCTCCCTCTCTCCCTCTCTCTCTACATATACATATATCTCTATGTGTGTGTGTGTCGTTTATTTTATGTTGATTTGCGGTTAATATGTGTTTTTGATGTTGTATAAGTAGTGAATTTGTGTGAATATTGACAAGTAAACTGGAATTTGTGTTTGTGAATTTCTCGTAAACCGTAAAGTTATGTAATGTGGTGAAATAAGAAGTTCTCGTAATTACGGAATAGAATGAAATGTGACTGTTTCGTTTATTTTTTCAGTTAATGTGAGTGTATGTTATCTCGATGTTAATTACGAGAAATGTGGAGATTGTATTTGTGTGTCATGTATAGTAAATAGTGTTTGAAAACTGAGATGTAATTTGGAAAGTGTATTCGTAATATTTTAGTTATGTAGTGAATAGAGTGCTTGTCTTTCAGGATGTAGCGGAAATGTGACTACTTTTATTTATGTTCTGCATATAAGGTTAAGTTTTTGGATTTGAGTAGTGTTGAATGTTGATGATTTATGGATTTTAATTTCCTTGAGCTGCAAGCTTTAACAGTTTATGATTACAAGAATATGGTAATTTTGTTTGTAATGTATAATATATGAATACAATTTTAGCCTTTTATTTGTTTTATATTTTAAAAACGAGCTTCTTTTCAAATGAACAGTTATGGCATGTCAAGCAGTGGGTAATATTGTGAAGACATCACTTGGCCCTGTTGGTCTGGACAAGGTTTGTATCTCCTGCTGAATATATATATATATATATATTTATGCTCAACTTATCTGCAGTAAATGAAGAATAAACAAGAGTCTATATTGTACTATTAAGTGGTCCTTAAAATTTTTTCCCTATAAAATTATACTAACTTCTGTTTGCTGTTACATCCATTATTTAGATGCTTGTTGATGATATTGGTGATGTAACTATTACAAATGACGGTGCTACAATATTGAAGATGTTAGAAGTTGAGCACCCCGCTGCCAAGGTATAAAGTCCTATCTTTTTTTCATGTTTTGTAACTTATGTGCTATTTGGATCATCTTTGTGACACATTGCATTTTCCATGTATCGTGGCTCTCGCAGGTTCTTGTTGAATTAGCCGAACTTCAAGACAGAGAAGTTGGAGACGGGACAACTTCTGTTGTAATTATAGCTGCAGAGTTGCTCAAAGTCATGATCCAAAATTTTCATTTTCGTTTAAAATTACCTTTACTGAGGTGGTGCATTTATAATCCATCTAACACCAAACTTTTTATAATTTGCAGAGAGCAAATGATCTTGTGAGAAACAAGATTCATCCAACATCTATAATCAGTGGATACAGAGTGAGTTCTCCTTCCCCTTTCCAACACAGAACAAAAATTAGTACATTTTGAAATTTAGTTATTATCTAATTAAATATATTCTTTAATCTCTTCTTTTTTCTTTTTATTTTGCAAATGACATTTCTTTAATTTCCAGTCTTGCAATAGTGTACAATTTCTTATGCTACATCCACACCTGCCAAATTTTGCAGCTTTCGATGAGGGAATCATGTAAATATGTTGAGGAAAAATTGGCCATAAAGGTAACAAACAACAGTGAATTTTATCTTAAGTTCGTATGTTAAATAAGTTTTAACAGCCTACTGCCACAGTTTGATATAATTGTGTTTAATGGGCCTAGTCAATGATTTCATATGCAGTTGTAATAATGTTATATTGCTCAGTTCTAAATCGGAGTGACTTTGAGAAATGGAACTATATAGATGGCTTCAGCAACCACCTAACCCTTTTTGTGCTATAATATGATCTAGCATGTGTATCAAACATGTTCATGTGTTGTGACGTACAACATCTCAAAGAAGGCTTCTATGTTTACTTTTGTAGGTTGAGAAACTTGGAAAAGATTCTCTTGTAAATTGTGCCAAGACAAGCATGTCATCAAAGTTAATATCAGGTGACAGTGACTTCTTTGCGAACTTGGTATGTATATGCTACAGGGAAATTTAAATTTATTTTGGCATTTCTTACTGAAACACATCCTTGCAGTTCAAAAAATTTGCTCAAAATGACTTGATTGTGTACCTCGTCCCATATTTATCAAGGATATTTGTATCCATCAAATTTTGGTGAGGGAATGTTACTATACCCAGTATTTGCATCTGTCTTCCTTTTATATTAACTACTCTTGTAGTTGAACATTAATTACATATACAAGGATTAAGGTTTTTTCTGTTTCAAAAGGTATTTTGAACATCACCTATCACTTACTAATACAACTANCCTGTTTCAAAAGGTATTTTTGAACATCACCTATCACTTACTAATACAACTAGTTTGTACAATTCTTTTGTGGACTTCTTTTGTATAGTATATCTCAGACCTGAAATTTTTTAATTGATGTTTACAGACTACAGTTGATATCATTCAGAGTTTACCTCAAAGTTTACATTTATGTAATGTCGATATCCTTTGTCAAACGGTTCACAGGCGTAAAATCCATATTTCACCTATTATTTGCTACATGTGTTAAGCGAAACACCCTTGATCATGGAGGACAATAATTTTTTTTTATCACTACATCTATATGTAATGATTAAATAATAAAGATCAAAACAATTAAGTGGAAATATCATTGTCTACCTACCACAAAGAAACTCTAGTAGTATTCTCCGTTGCACTATTCGTCTGGTTGTTCTACCTGTGTTTATGACTTGGGTGTGGGTTGGATCTGTTGGATCCGTAAGTTCTGCAATTTTTTTCCCCAAAATGATACAAGGCCTTGGGTCTATGGAAGAACTTGAATCTTTGTCATCCTTTGCTTGATTATGTGTATTAGTAGACACTTTTAGAAAGATGTACTATGAATTATGATTATATAAGTTATTGTGTTAACCGAATGTATATCAAAGAATAACAATATTTTTAACTATGAATTCGACGCGTGGATTCAAACTCATGTCCTACACCCGTACCCGAATCCGGGTAGCATAGGTAGTATGTAGTCTACATTTAAAATATACAACTTGATTCCATTGTAATAAAAGAAACTCAAATACCAATGACATTGAATTTTGTTCATTCTTTAATGATCATCTTCTATTAGAATGTTCTGAAAATCTTCCTTGCAGTTGGCAAATTCTAATTTTTGCTGATTAAAATATACGACCACGATTAAAAATGGTCAGAACTGGTCAAACCCCTACTCATGAAAGTGGTTGGTGCTTCCGAGTTCCCACTAGTGCCTCACCTTAATTGTTGCTTTTTGGAAATGGGTAGCTTTCGAACAAAGTCCAAACTTAGCAGTAACCTGGCATAAGCTATTGCATGTCGTTGGAATTGGGAAAAAAAGTAGGCTTAGTGCTTTTAAACTATGGTTCTAGTATTGGAACTGAATGGAGGCATACTGCTTTTTCAGTATTGGAACTGAATGAAGGCTCTTGAATCATTTATGTGGAACAGAAATTTATTTGGTTCTTTTATAAAAAATTTACTCTTTGTTAAATTAAAATTAAGTTGTAGCCTTTTACATTATACTTATTTGTTGAAACTGATAAACCCAAGACAACATTCAGGTTGTGGAAGCAGTACAAGCATGTAAGATGACAAATGCACGTGGTGAAATTAAGTATCCAATAAAGGTTGGTTATATAAATCCCGTAGCTCTGCACAATAGATTCTGGTTACCTGGTTAAAGAATGTGCAATTAGTAGGATATAGTGATTCTGTGTAATTATGCCTGGTTATTTCTCTTTTATGTTATTTTTGCAGATATTCTTGTTCCTGACTTGAATAGCAATGATCAATATTTCCTATTTTTTTATAGGGCATTAATATACTGAAAGCACATGGAAAAAGCGCTAAAGATAGCTACTTACTAAAAGGTTATGCTCTTAATACTGGTCGTGCTGCACAAGGCATGCCAATGAGAGTTGCTCCTGCCAGAATTGCTTGTCTTGACTTCAACCTCCAGAAGACCAAAATGCAGATGGGTGTTCAAGTTTTGGTCAGTGATCCTCGGGAGTTGGAAAAGATTAGACAAAGGTATTCAATCTATTTATAAATATGAAAAATGTTTATTGCCAGCAGAGGCAGACATAGAATTCAATGCTGTTAGTATGAACAATCAAATAATTGTAGATGAATTGCTGTTATACTTAGCAGTAAACATGGTTCTTATGTCGGATACCTGTCATCTGATGCTCTCTTATTTCAGTTTTCTGCAATTTGTAACTCAAATATTTGACTGATTCTTTATTTGTTTTTTTACAGGGAAGCTGATATGACAAAGGAGAGAATTGAGAAGCTTTTGAAGGCTGGAGCTAATTTTGTTCTAACGACCAAGGGAATTGATGACATGGCATTGAAGGTAAGGTGATTTGAGCCAAGTTTAGTATTATGGTTCTAAGAACCTGCATCGGAGAAAACATTTTTCTATGTTAAGCTATGCAAGGCATGCCAATGTTGGTTGGGGCTGTCGTGGCTATGTGCAAACAATTTTTCAAGGCAACATTGTGCTAATGTTGTATACATTGTTAAAATTTGAACCATGGAACTATATGATATTTGATCAATTCATAATATATTTTTGTTTGTATGTATAAGTGCAAGTGTGTGTTATAAGATATACAAGGGTATTTGGGCCTTGTTTGGTATTGTTGCATATAACAACTTTTTGTTGAAAAGCAGGTAAAAAACCGTTTGGTAAAATTTAAAAGTAGCTTTGGTCAAAAAGCTGCTGTTAGATAAAGCAGGTTCGCCTATGCTTTTGGAAAAAAGATGCTTTATAGCTGTTGGGGGAAGTAGCTATAGGTTTAACTATTAAATCTCCCCAAAACATTATTTTTTATATTATATCTAAAAACATGCATAAATCAAAAATATTACCAAACATTTATGTGATTTTTCTGACAACACTTTTTCCATTTGGTGAACGTTATTAATTATTTTATTGATGTGCATAATTGATTTATCTAACTAAAATCCATTTGGACTACATGTTGGATATATTTATTGTAATATGCTGTCCAGGAATATTGGTTAATGAATATATTGCATTTCTGCAGTACTTTGTGGAAGCTGGTGCAATTGCTGTCCGCCGTGTTCGGAAGGAGGATTTGCGTCATGTTGCCAAGGCCACTGGTGCTACTGCAGTATGTATTTAACTTTCCTTAGTCTCATCGACATCTGTGTGTTTGTGTTTGTTTTAAATATTGAATTTTAATTTTCTTTTTGTTAAATATCTTTATCGTAGATTTAGGGGTCGTTTGGTTCATGATAGGTATCAGGTATGGGTTTCTGTCATTCCAATCCCATACCCGGTGNACCGTGTTTGGAAGGAGGATTTGCGTCATGTTGCCAAGGCCACTGGTGCTACTGCAGTATGTATTTAACTTTCCTTAGTCTCATCGACATCTGTGTGTTTGTGTTTGTTTTAAATATTGAATTTTAATTTTCTTTTTGTTAAATATCTTTATCGTAGATTTAGGGGTCGTTTGGTTCATGATAGGTATCAGGTATGGGTTTCTGTCATTCCAATCCCATANTCAAACGGAGCCTTATTTTGAAATGTTATCTTTTGGCTGTCACCTGCTCCATCCTCCAGATTAGTAGTCTGTGTACTGGTGCACGTTATTAATTATTTTATTGATGTGCATAATTGATTTATCTAACTAAAATCCATTTGGACTACATGTTGGATATATCTATTGTAATATGCTGTCCAGGAATATTGGTTAATGAATATATTGCATTTCTGCAGTACTTTGTGGAAGCTGGTGCAATTGCTGTCCGCCGTGTTCGGAAGGAGGATTTGCGTCATGTTGCCAAGGCCACTGGTGCTACTGCAGTATGTATTTAACTTTCCTTAGTCTCATCGACATCTGTGTGTTTGTGTTTGTTTTAAATATTGAATTTTAATTTTCTTTTTGTTAAATATCTTTATCGTAGATTTAGGGGTCGTTTGGTTCATGATAGGTATCAGGTATGGGTTTTTGTTATTCCAATAAGAACCAAATGGTTATTCAAATACACTACAGTTTTAAAGAGAAAATAAGAACACTGAACACCAAAATTCGTTATCTGGAAGGGAAAAAAATGAAGATTTGAGCCTAGAAACTAGATAACATTGACAACAGTCTAATAATGGGGGTGAATGTTCATTTGTTAATGGCACTGTCATTATGTAGGTATTTTTAATAGCATCAGCCATCAAGTATCAAACATGAAAAGCTAAACTCCAGTTTTACCAAAAAAATATTTCTGTTGTCTTCAAAAATTAATTTTGTTAATTTAAAGGAATTGTACAGCATAGTTGGTTAAGGTAAAGCTAATTATCATATAGATGCCTGGTGCTGCACCTGGCTCGGAAACTCCTGCTCTTTGATTTCCCACAATCGCCAGCTATCAATGTAAACGCTGTGCTTTTCTTGTTTCTTGTACTAGGTTAATGTAAATAGCTGTAAATTTTCAGTGCAAAACAGAATGCGATTGATGTGTGTTACTGTTTTTTCCATTTGATGGTTGCCATACATGGGTATATCTTGCAATATCTTGGGTTCTTCCCCTAAATCATGCCTATATTGTTTTTCGTATCTTGCAAATTTATTTATCAAAAGTCTTGGTCTGTGGCTCTGTGCTAGTAATTAGTGACATATGTTGTACTAAATCAGTTTTAATTTGTAGGTGTCAACATTTGCTGATATGGAAGGAGATGAAACTTTTGATTCATCCCTTTTAGGAAATGCAGATTAGGTGGTGGAGGAGCGTATTGCTGATGACGACGTAATTATGATAAAAGGAACCAAGAATTCAAGTGCGGTAAGGGTTTTCTTTTTTAGTTTATAACTTTCTGCCAAGTTAATTTATAACATGCTGAATTAATTTTTTTTTTATAACATGCTGAATATAACACATCTCTGTTATTGTTTAGTTAAGCTATCATCTCTTCAACTTTCTTTTAACTAGTATATTCCAATGTACTTGAATTTGCTGATATTCTGCGTGTTATTTTTACTATGATTATTATTAAATTCCCAGTGGCATGCATTTTCAGGTTTCACTAATACTAAGAGGTGCTAATGATTATATGCTTGATGAGATGGATAGGGCGTTGCATGATGCTCTGTGCATTGTCAAGAGGACGTTAGAATCGAACACGGTAAATCACAGCCTGTAGTCTATTTTTCTTACATATTACATCTTTTAAATAGAAGCTGTAATTTCTTAAAGATAAAGCTTCTTCGAGTTTATAGTTCTTCAATATAATATTTAGAAAAATTAAGAAGAGCAAAACATTAGGATGATTAATACTGCAAACTTTCAATATGAGATCTTGAAATGCTGGACGCTTTGCTATAACCTATCGTAGAGAATTCATGTTTTTTCTCTATTGCCATGTATGGATGTTGTGTCAATTGATTTATTGTTACTTTGTATTAGGGTGATCACTGCCCGTTTTGGTTCGGGTCAGTAGTCGAACCGGAACCAAACTGCATGACGACTGTTCTTAAGAATGTGAACCGAACTCTTAATTCGTAACTTAAGTATTTGGTTCGGTTTAGCGGGTTTATGACTTGGTCATAATTGGTTATTAAAGAAAATAAACAATTCTTTTTGTATTCAAACTTTCATTCTTTCAGCACATATAGTTACAAAATTATTCTTTCATAATTAAGTTGGTTCTTGTAAATTATTAATTATATGTGTTTAATGACATGAATAACAATACAGTTCGAACATGCCAACACTGGATGCATATAATAATTATAGATTTTCAAGATTTATTAAAAGGAGAGTGTTATGAGAGCGATCAAGTCATGTGTGATAAGAGAATATTTGCCATGAATTAGCGGTGGTTTAGTTTGTCATTCATATTTCATAATAGAAGATAATTGTAAGGTGTATAATTATTAAATTAGATAATATATTTAATACATATATATGGGGTTCAGATCAAAATAGGGTTGGGTTAAGGTCAAACTGTAATCAACCCACAACCCTTGGTTTTTTAAAGTAGTTGAACCAAAACCGCGAACCTCATTTTGGTTTCGGTTCGGATCAGTTTATAATCGGGTTGGTTTATGCAGTTTAACCCAAACTATGATCACCCTTCTTCCTATGCAGCCAGTGTGCAATTTAAGGTGAAGCATAATGATTTGTTGAACTGCCAAGAAAGAAAAAACATGATATGTAGTTAAAAGTAAATCTCTAGAGGGCTCATAGTAATTTGTCTTCAAAACAGGTGGTCGCTGGTGGAGGTGCAGTTGAGGCTGCATTGTCTGTTTATCTTGAGTATCTTGCTACAACTTTAGGATCTCGTGAACAGCTAGCAATCGCTGAGTTTGCCGAATCTTTATTAATCATTCCTAAGGTTTAAAATATATTTTTTCTGTTACAGGACTATTTAATTTGTTAATGTACTTGTTTCTAAACAAGCCTTGTACAGGTGCTTTCTGTGAATGCCGCGAAGGACGCAACTGAGTTGGTGGCAAAATTACGTGCTTACCATCACACAGCACAAACAAAGGCAGATAAGAAGCATTTGTCGAAGTAATATGTTCTGTGTTCAAGTATTGCATGTCTGTAGCCTCACTAATTGGACTAATAACTCTTTATGTTCATCCATCAATATGGCATATTATTTTCATAATGAAGTATTAAATAGTAGTATCTTCGCTAAAGAAAAGAAATAGAAATTGACAATATATATAACGCAAAGTTATTATCATTTTTGTAATTTTGGTAAAAAAATCTCTTTCCTGCAATGGTACAAGTCTGATAGCCGCCAGTTTACATTTTTTTATAACATTTCTTGATTTTTGTAATATATGTTAATAACAGAGTTTTTTTTTAATTACATTAAAAAGGCAGAAAACATAATTTTAATTTATAAGTCTGATTGCCAGTTTACATTTTTTATGGTTGTTATATTGCTAGTAGTGGTGGACTTGAAAAAATGTCTGTTTGGATGGTTTGCTGGACCACCACTATTGTGGATCTTATTGTTTTCAGTGAAGCTTTTGTGGGTGGTGGTATTAGAATGGTGGGCAATATTGTGTTTTCCATATGCTTGAATTTTTGTTAATTTTTAAGCTAGAAATTTTACAGTTTGTATTATTAATTTCTGAATTTGCTAGTCAACTGGAATGAACTTTAATCTTTCTATTTTTTCCATTCGTGTTGGTAGTATTTTATGCCTGTTTGATGAATGCCAAAATTTTAAAATGGGAAGTAGAGTATAGCTGGCCACTTGAGCAATCTTCATTTTTGTATTTATATAAATTTCAATTCAAAATAATTCATTTCCTAGTTTGAACTGCTTCATAAATAAAACTTTTAATAGTAATAATGGTTTTTTTTGTTTTTTTAGTAATTGTGATTTGTTAAATGTTTAAAAATACAAATACAAGCTAGATAGATAGAATTGAAAAGTATGCTTCACCTAACGCTCATTAAACATGTCGGGTAGTTTACTATTCAAAATTCTCTAATTTCATTCTTACAACTAGGCGTGTATTCTCTAAAATACAACTAGGCGTGTATTCTCTAAATTGAATTAATGATGTGGATTATAGTATTTCTCATATTTTTTTGTATCAAATTATTATAAATAATCTTTTAAAAATGAAAATCAATTTAACAATTAGATCAATAATTAATTTATAAAATAAATCACTTTCTTTTAATCACATATTCAATAGTATATACATATAGGGGAAAGATGCTAAGAAAACTTAAATATTTGAGAAAATCCAGGAACTAGCAAAATCACCGTTGATCATTTTTTTAAATCCAATGGCTATTATAATATACATATTTAATAAAATCATACCTTATTTACTACAAGTTGAGAAATGATAACCTATAAAAAACAATCTTAAACAGATAACTTAAAGATTAGAGAATATATTTTACCAAATATTTTTAATTTGTTTGGATCAATTTAAGATACAATATAAATAAACCTTTTCGGCTAATTTTGGCAATAAAAATACACATTCAGTTATATGCATTACAATGAATATATAATTTTTAGTCTACTAGTATTCTACTGGATTGTATAATACTAATTTGAAGCTCAAATACCTGTAATGGAGAAAACTTGCGACACTGAACCAGGTAATACCATATGTTTATTGGATTATGAAACGTGTTTAAACTTTTATAATAGGATCAAACAATATACAATAAAGCTTACTCTGTTCCATTTAGGGTTGATTTGACATAAGGCAGTCTCAACAGAAAAGTGACCGTAAAGGAAATATTATTCTCAAGTATTTTGTTTGTTCTAGAGCAGGGACAAATGAAACATAAAACTCAAAGTTTGGTCTTCACATCGACGCAAATAGAACAAGAATTAGGAAGACGATATTAGCTAAATGTATGTGCCCTGCAATGCTTTCAGTTGGTGCTGCAGGGGAGAAAGGGTTTTCTGTCCAAAAATTTATTCAGACACATAATCATAGTATTGCAAATAAGGATTGTATTCAATTTTTACGATGTAATAGAACTTTGTCAGATTTTCATAAACGATTCATTGTAGATGCCGCCAAATTGAATATCGGTGCATCCTGTGCACATGGTATTTTTAAGGCAATGTGTGGGTCATATGAGAACGTCGGCGCTACAGAAATTGATTTAAAGAATTTTCCAAGAGATATTAAACAATATATTGGAAAACACGATGCCGACATGATTATACAAAAGTTCAAGGATATTCGCACAATAACTGATGACTCTTTTAAGTTTGAGTATGAAACTGATTCTAATAATCATCTTACTCGTCTAATCTGGGTTGATGGAATTGGCAGACGCGACTACGATGTTTTTCTGGGTTGATTCTAAAAATAAAAAAAAATCACCCCTACCAACCTCCAACTTGTCATTATTATTTGTCAAGAAACTTTCAAGCTTGTTTCACTTGAAGCTGAAACTTCACCTAACGCACGGAATAGTTGATAATTCTCAAAGTCCATATTGACAACTATTATTAAATAAAATCTAATGTTCATTTTTTATCATTATTAAAAATAATCTAATATTTATATCTTATTTTTCAATATTATTTTCCGTTATTTAATTTTTTATGGTCAAATTAATTAAACTTAATTATTTTGTATTTATATAAATTTCAATTCAAAATAATTCATTTACTAGTTTGAACTGTTTCATGAAATAAAACTTTTAATAATAATCATGGTTTTATTGTTTTTTTTAGTAATCATGATTTGTTAAATGTTTAGATTCCAACTGTCATGTAGCCCTCTAGGACCCTTTTGAAATTTTATTTATTATTTGGAATGTATCGGTTACTCTTCCTTTCTCATTGAATTGTGTTATTTTCAAAATAAGTTAGACGAGTTGTATAATTATGACAAAAAAATGAATCTGGCGGATTCTTTCACTTGAAAATTATTTGAAACTCTTGAAAAATACAAATGCAAATACAAATTTGATAGAATTGAAATGTATGTTTCACCTAACACTCATTAAACACGCCGGTTGACTATTCAAAATTCTCTAATTTCATTCTTAAAATCAGGTTTGTATTCAAGAATTGAATTGATGATGTGAACTATAATATTTCTCATATTTGTTTTTATCAAATTATTATAAATAATCTTTTAAAAATGAAAATCAAAATAGACTAATTACATATCTAAACCAAACAAAATCTAATACATGGTTGGACCGATTATTTCAATTTTAAATTATTGTTCAAAATTTATTATTATTTTACTATTTTACTTTTTTAGTTATATTTAGTATATATCTTTCTTTTGAATAAATGTACTTTAAAATTTCAAACATATCAATATTATATACTACATATATGTACTACCATTATATCTATAAAATTTTATTTTATGTATTAAAATTTGATAAAACTTACCTGTCATAATTTAAAACATGTCACGGTATATTACTACAGTATAATGATTCTTATTATACGAAATTACAATTTTCTAGACACGAGATTATTATCATAAAATGTGATTATGATAGTACAACTAAACAAATATGTTTGTTCAGTAAGGACAGTGATTTCATTTTGATACTCTAAACAAATATGTTTGTTCAGTAAATAATTTAAATAGATCTAAATGTTACGATGTGTTTAATTTCAAATATGATTCATTTTATTTCATGCCAGACTCGTCTCAAATCCAGAAGAAAAGAAAGGCAGGTAAAGACTTTACTAGTACTCCATATGTAAACAAGTCTATTCGAGTAATATACATACAGTGGGAGAAAGACAAAAATGACCCCTCTGGCTCCACAGGAGAGTCCAGGCTATAACCCTCTTGTCATTTAGCTTCACGTGATCCTGAACTAAAACAAAACCCCCGACAACACTAAAATGGCAGTGACCGAGGGGGCTAAGTTTAAAATGCCTGTAACACCAACGGCCCAAACTGATGCTAGACAAACAGATAAGATAAAATGATCAAGGGCAAAAGGGAAATTAAAAAATGTGACATTATTGGATGTAGAAACGAGGTCGGAGAGGAGGAAGAAGCGTATGACTTGTTGACTTAAATAAGGTTTTTCAAAAATTCAATAAAAAATTTAACTGTTCAATATTCAACATTTTATGATTCAAAATTTAAAAGGTACAACTCAACTATACAAATTCAAATATAAATATAAATGTTACAACTCCTTAAAGCCAACAACTCGCATTTTTCCTAAAAGATAGTCCACCTAGTTATGAATACTTGCCGGGGGAAATCAAGAAAAATAGACTGACAGTGAGCGAAAGACTCATATACGGATATATAAAACAATGCACAAGGTGAACAAAGATTAGATGATATGGTTATATCCTTAGATTCCCGATGCCTGTAATCCTACGTTCCAGATGATCTGCAGTGTTAGCACGAACTTCCTGTAATCTCCCTGTAAAATAATCTTTAAGGCTTGTACAGAGATGCCATGATGCCCAGTCTGTTCTCCTGTTTCCCAGAATAATCAATCTATTACAGAAGGGGGTTGAATGTAATAGTGCTTGTAAATCGATTATGAACACAAGTATATAGAATGGAATACTGTTTTGTATTATTAATGATCTTGAATACAAAACTCTCTCAAGAAATAATGTTCTTAAGAGCTGCTAGGTTATATAACTATTGCTTAATGAATTCGACATTGAATTATAACCTATCTCTGTGTTTATATAGACACAGCTACAAATACAATTACAAAACAGATTATGATAAGAATAGCTTTAATAAGGTAATTAGACTTGCACTTGAATTCCTTCTTACTATCCAAATCAGACTCTGATTTGTCTGTTTCCTTTTCTGGTAGACTCTGAAGCTAAACTCTGTCGATCTGTCATTCTCTGATTTGAGTATTCTCTGTTAGAGTAAACTCTGATTGAGTATTCTCTGATAGAGTAAACTCTGACCGACAGCTTCCTTAAACTCTGATGACGTCAGCATAAACTCTGTTTAGTATTCTCTGACAATCATCAGTGTTTGCATTCCTAACAATCTCCCCCAATTTATGCTTTAAGAATTAAAACATAAATTTTACTTATGATGTCAGAAATACAAGACAAATGCATCAGAGTTTGTTTACCCTTTTTAGACTCAGATTCTTCTGTAAGAGAAGTCTTCTTTCAGAAATTGACTTAGGAGCTTATCTTCAGCATCTTTCAATAAATCAACAAGCTTCTCCTTCAATTCCCTCATGTTCTCAGAAGAATCATCTATTTGAATTATTGCAGCCCTTANAAGAGTTTGTTTACCCTTTTTAGACTCAGATTCTTCTGTAAGAGAAGTACTCTTTCAGAAATTGACTTAGGAGCTTTTCTTCAGCATCTTTCAATAAATCATCAAGCTTCTCCTTCAATTCCCTCATGTTCTCAGAAGAATCATCTATTTGAATTATTGCAGCCCTTAGAGCATAAATTGATGACCTCTCCATACTTTCATCTAAGGCAATGCAACAGGTCTTCATACCATCAGGATTTAAGATTAGTGTAGGAATTCCTAACACCATTTTGACCTTTGCATCCCCTTTTTTCATTGCTCTTTCTGTTCCATCTTCAAGTATNCCCTTAGAGCATAAATTGATGACCTCTCCATACTTTCATCTAAGTCAATACAACAGGTCTTCATACCATCAGGATTTAAGATTAGTGTAGGAATTACTAACACCATTTTGACCTTTGCATCCCCTTTTTTCATTGCTCTTTCTGTTCCATCTTCAAGTATGTATCCAGGCTCATATTCTTCAGAGTTTATCATCAACAACCTTTCACTCTTCTTCTTCTCAACTATTATTCTTTCAACAATCTTCCTCCCCCTAGAAGTTGCTTCATTTTCATCATTGAGCAGATATAGAACATGTTCAAGTTCTTTAGATGCTTTATCAATCAGACTTTCTTCAGCAATCTTCAAAACTCTCCCATCTTCTAAAAAATAAAT
>QRFB01002526.1:0-55058 GCA_008931105.1 Oenanthe javanica
CATCTGTGAGTAGATTATTACTTAATTATTAACGCCTTGTTTGGGAATCTTACAAAAACTGAATTGGTCTTTTAACTTTTGCTCTTGTTTCTTGAAGTAGAGCATAAGAAAAGCAGATGAGAAGCTTCTCTGTATTTCTAATGTATATATAAAACAAAAGACTGTTTGGTTGTTCCAAAAGATTTGACTGTATATAGTGAACAAGTGTATCATGTAAAATTTGTTTGTCAATATTAGGTAAAACTGGAGAGTCCAAAACTCATTTTCATGTTGCAGTTTCATGGATATTGTGCTATAATATCTTCGAAAATTCATATAATATCACAAATTTGTGCGCGCACGCGAAGATAAACATAGAAAATTTTGGTCCATATGCATATATATCCATAAAGTACAATGCCAAAGAGAAAGTGCTACTCTTGTCAAGTTGTGAAGGGACCTTGTCATGTGGCATTTTCATCACACATCCTCAAGTCAAGCAACTTTGACGTGTGCTTGATATTTAGTTGATCTCGGAGATGTCTAAAAGGCCTAAATATTTGGTCCGAACTGAATTTTAAAAAAAAAATGAAAAAATCTGGCCTAGTCCAGGTCGGGTTTAGAACTTCTAAGTGACTCTATATTTTCGAGTGAAGTCTGACCCGCCAAACAACCCGTGCCCGGCCTGATGAAAGTCAAAACCGATCTAAGTTTTGACAAAAAACCCGAACTTTTCTGGCCCGATCAAAGCCGGTCCGATGGGTTTTTTGTGCGTCGGTCGTGGTTTTGATAAACTTTTTCTTTCCTAAAATAAGTTAATAACCTGTTTTCTTGAAACAACTCCATTGTTCTATAAATTTATCAGTCCTGACTGAACTTTAAACTTCAAAGTTGCCCCAATATTAATGCCGGAATGAAATTGTATTGTATTCTCGGTGCTTACTGCTTAGTATGGCCATTTCATAACGAATCAAAAATATACCTAGTATATTTTATTTCATAATCTGAGGAGTACGTAACAGGACTGAGACCACGGAAGTTACAAAAGACTATTTCTGTAAAAACCCATTATACTTATAGAATACATAGGTTCAACAATCTTGTATACAGAACAAGCAAGCAGAGATACTTCACAACATGATATGAAAAATCATACTTGAAATATATTTCTTATTTTTACGGCATGTATATAAAGTACACTGTAATGTTTTGTGATACCATCTCATATTATTGAAGACAAAGGGGTCAGGGAAGAGGATTCCATGCACTTGGTTAAGCAAAAATACTATCCAACTGACTAAGCACATTCACCTCGTCTTGTCAATGCTATGGCCTCTTTGAGTATTTTGCGGTAAAAAGATAAATGACCAAAATCTGTATTTGAGTAACTCTATGTGCAAATGATCCATATTCATCATCACTTGTATTTGGCAGTATCGAAATTCATTTCATGCTCTGATTCTGAAGATTCTGCATCCAAACTTAATTCGGTTTTACTATCCCTTATATCTAATATATTGGTGCATCACCAGCATCGAAAATGAAGATGAGAACTCAGAGGTGGCAAAAAGATCTCCAATAGGACCAAGCTGATCAGGGCAGTGACACCAATGAGCAAGTCCAGCTTTGAGTGTTGATACCATGGTACACCCTCGACCTACTATGAATAATCACAATCATTTTCCACATTTATAATTTTTCTTCTTCAGTTCTTCATCATGTAGCACTATTCGTTGATACACTACTGACTTGTCATATGCTAGTTATCTTTAAAAAAAATTCAAGGACTGATCATCTAGCATTTTCTCGCTTTTAGAATCAGTTGGCGCATTTATTGTCCATGGTGTTGTAGTCATGAAATTCGTAGGATCCACTTGCAATCCATCTTTTCCGGGGTACAAATTTTATAACTGTTAGTCTAACATTTTGATGTTCTGGCATTTTCCAAGCATAAGCTTTCACTCCTTTGTCATCACACCAACTAGAAAATAACAAAGCATAGCAATTAGGAAATGCGCTAGTGTCAGTCATGCGATGATATATGAGCATGCCCACGGAGCACGGTAGCAAGGAGCATGAGCTAATACATTTTCATTCACAGTTCTAATTGCAGGGTTGATCAAAGTTTTTTTTAAACCGGGTTTATCGAAGTTTTGTTGTCTCTGGAATGTCACAAATGACGGACCTAGAAAGTAGACCAGCCGCACTGCGCTTCTCGGGGTGCAATGATTGTAGCTTCTTCAACTGTCATATTAGTATAAAGTGGAAAGACAAGTGCTGATAACCTTTGATCCAGAGGGTCAGAGAGAATAATTATCATGCCCACCGCAACTACCAAAGAAGTGTTATCAAGGAATCTAAATTAGTCCTGATGTCACAAACTGGTAAAGAAATTTGGCATGAAAATCCCCATCACAAAGTTCTCATGCCTGTTGTTATGCCATATTTTTGGCATAGTCCCTTTATTTTCCTTTATTTTTAATATTAATTTCAGTAATAATCAATTGCTTAATCTCCAAAATATCCTCTCTCTGAAACGAGGAAAGAATCAATCTCAATACATTAATTATGGAAAATATCTCCAAACGATATCTTTCAAATCAAGAAGGTATCACAACGCGGAGATTATATCAGATAAAATCAATTAATTCTCATATTTAATAAATATATCCCTAAAGTCTCTCGGGGATATATACAATTATAACAGAACTGCGTGAGTTTGATCGTATATAAATACGTACGCAGGCATCTTGGCAAAAGGGATCCGATACACGAGACAAATCGAGACACCTCCCAAGTCCAACCCAATCTTTTTTACAAGCTCTAATCCTCGTTAACAGTCATATTATTATATTTTCAGTTCTATTATTCCAGCAAAACCTCCGAAATTCGTTGTTACGAAAATCCTCCAACAACAATTGGCGCTAGAAGGAGGGGCTTGTTTTTCGTTTGTGGAGGACAAACGATATATCAAACAAACACAATACATATGGGGAGTTAAAAAAAGATTTTGGACAACTCCAATGGGGAACCGAACGATGGAGTTATGGCGTGTTGAATAAAATACAACGATAAAAAGGAGTAAAAAAGATGAGTAGACTACTACATGCAAATCATGGTGTTGAGATTCTCACCATCAAAAGGAGCACAATATCTACACATCATATCCATCTGACAAAAATACGAGATAAGTTTTCTTGTTTTTATTTTCTGCAATCACATATATTATTTATCGATGTCATGCATGAAATATATTTTATTATCCAAAAANAAAATACGAGATAAGTTTTCTTGTTTTTATTTTCTGCAATCATATATATTATTTATCGATGTCATGCATAAAATATTTTTTATTATCCAAAAATTCGTGCGAGCAGTATATATTGTGATTGAAAATTTGTGCAACCAATATTTTAGGAGACACATATATTTTAGAAAACAATCGTACAAGATTTTTGTTTTGATGATTGTGGATATGTTTACAAGATTGTACGAGCTGCATAACTTTACAAAAAATATTTAGCCGTTATGGCAAAATATACTATATTTAAAAAAATTCTTTCAATGAGCATATTTTTAGAAAAAATATATACACCGCGACATTTTCAAATTGGCATATTTATGGATGCGTTTGGATTGTGTTCAAAATATTTTGCAAATATTGTTCGGTAATACATATATACTTCAAGATTTGTTTTTACAAACATGCGATCTTAAATTGTCAAGTGGGGTAGCCATGACAAACGATAATTCCCGCAATGTTACACGCTTGAAGTAAGGAGTCAGCAACCCCTTGAAGGTCCTCCTCCTCCAACGGGGAGTCGACGGGCAAAACATGCATTTTGGAAGGCCCTCCTCAACGGGGAGTCAACGGGCAAACCTTGCATTCTGAATTACCCTCATCCCTAATGGGGATTCGATGGGCAAAACTTACATTCTGTTCCTCCTCAACATGGAGTCGACTGGTAAAACTTACATTATTGAAGACCCACTTCTTCATATGGGTAAAATTTATTGAAGGCCCACCTCTTCAGATGGGTAAAATTTATTGAAGGCCCACCTCTTCAGATGGGTAAAATTTATTGAAGGCCTCACTCTCCGACTAGGGGAGTTCAGGGGTGATTGAAGACATCATACTCTTGTGTGGTTCGCATAGACACTTACAAAGCGTGTACACCAATTCGGGATATACAAAGCCAAGGTCCTAACTTGACATCGAAGATCGCAATGAATTTCTACAAAATTATTATGCTCGCGCACTTACAAACCTTGGCAAAACATATATCTTATTTTGGTTCTCGCATGATGTCTACTTGCATCCGCATAGGAATTACAGGCACTGTGATACTCCATATTTTTCACTAATCTTTATTTTTAGTTATTTCAGCAATCGAAGAATGCTTAGTTCTCCACTACAGCAAGCTGCACTGAAGAACTGGGGAGTAGTTGTTATGCCATATTTTTGGCATAGTNNCCCTTTATTTTCCTTTATTTTTAATATTAATTTCAGTAATAATCAATTGCTTAATCTCCAAGATATCCTCTCTCTGAAACGAGGAAAGAATCAATCTCAATGCATTAATTANTAATTTCAGTAATAATCAATTGCTTAATCTCCAAGATATCCTCTCTCTGAAACGAGGAAAGAATCAATCTCAATACATTAATTACGGAAAATATCTCCAAACGATATCTTTCAAATCAGGAAGGTATCACAACGCGAAGATTATATCAGATAAAATCAATTAATTCTCATATTTAATAAATATATCCCTAAAGTCTCTCGGGGATATATACAATTATAACAGAACTGCGTGTGTTTGATCGTATATAAATACGTACGCAGGCATCTTGGTAAAAGGGATCCGATACACGAGACAAATCAAGACACCTCCCAAATCCAACCCAATCTTTTTTTACAAGCTCTAATCCCCATTAACAGTCATATTATTATATTTTTAGTTCTATTATTCCAGCAAAACCTCCGAAATTCGTTATTATGAAAATCCTCCAACAACACCTGTCAACCATAGTAGTTTGAAACATCTCATTAGGCATAAGTAGTCCAAAGATAAAATGCTCCGAGCATCAGGTGTGTACTAATGGCAATAGTAATACCTCCAAATTACCAACCCCACTTAAATTAAAGTAAATATGGTCATCACCATTATTTTTTAAGTATCCAAGACGGAGCTTGACGAATGTCACGAAAGCAGACAAGTGCAAACACTGTAAAGTTAATGGCAAAGAAACAATAACTTGTGCAACAGATAGGGCATCAGCTAGTCCTATAGCAAGAAGCGCCCATGAAATGACTTCTCCGACTTGAGATGCAGACATGGCTAAGTTGTCAATGTCCTTGTGAATGAGTGACTGGTCTTGAAGAATGCTGCAGAGTGGTGAGTAGCTAGAGAAAGCAAGTGCATTTGTGCAAATTCCCAGAAAACTCAACCTTAGTAATTTGAATTTTTGCTAAGAATGACGAAGGATATAAGAGCTAGTGCAGTGGGAGGCCCAAGTGGTGGGAGGCCCAAGTGGTGACGTGGAGAAAAGAGGCCAGACAGGCCCGATTCGTATTTTTTCGGAGCCTAGGTAAAATAATAAATTGTGGCTCTTTTAAGAAAAATATGATAGTAATTTTATTAAAATATTTCATTATTTCAGCAACTACAATTTTATTAATAAAATTAAAAAAAACTGTAGGAGTAATTTATATTCCAAACTTTAGTACATAATCCAATAATTCATAAAAAATGGGTTTAATCATATTTTTGAGATACAAATTTTTTAATAATAACATCATTATCAATATTTTAAAAAAAATCTCCTCAATTGATAAAATTGCAAGACTATTCAACCACATTCATGAACTTAATTAGGTTTTTATTAACTTTAACTTCAAGTAGGTTTGGTTTTTGAGAAATATTAAAATTTCTGATGTGTTTAATGACGATGAGATAATTTTGAGAAAAAAAGAGTAGGATCTAGAGAGAAAAGAGGAGAAGTCGAGGGATTTGATTTTGGTACCGGGGGTAAAGACCGCTAGTTAAAATGGAGTGAAAACATTTCTTTCTTTTTTCGTTTTCTTTATATATATATATATATATATATATATATATATATATTTTCCTTAAATTTTTTTATAAAAAATTTCCCCTATAAAAATTGGGTACGTTCAAATTTTGGGCTCTTGGTCATTACCCCTTCAAACTACCCTTAGAACCGGGGTGTGAGGACAGAACCGGTTTTTTTTTCATGCGCTGGAGGAGAAGGAAGAAGTTGGTCAGGCCCGTATCCTTGCCTGGTGAACTGTGGCAGTCTTTTTCACCTTTTGTTTTATTTATTTATTTTTTATAGAGATTGTGCACCGTAAATGTGATATATCAGTTGAAAAAGTAAAGTTAATTTTATGAGAAATAAAATATATTTTGTGTACTCGCATTTTATATGTCAGATTATTTGAGATACTATAATTCAAAAGCTATCATTTGTTATACTAATATTTATATATTTTTTACAGGTTGTGTATTTCGTTAAATTCCATCTAACTCCGTTAATTTTTTAAAGGGTATACAGTATTTTGCTAGCCTCGGTCCATCACCTCCTGCATATACTTACACATATGTGTATGTATAACATTTGATGGTTGCTGTATGAAAGAAGCTATATATGACCATATTCCCATCTCTATCTTCCAAAACCCACTTAATAATATTCGACCCAACAGAACCCTTCATTCAATTTTTCCAACAGAAAGCTTCTAGAAACAAACATTGTCTCACTTGATAAGTGTCGCAACTTCACTCAAAATAAGCAAGTTCAGGGCTACATTATCCGAAATCCTTGATCAATGATGTTGTGTTATCACAAAGATGCTTAGAATTCTTGTTAATATGGGTGTTTCAGTAAATACTTATGCATATAATGTGTTTGATAAAGTGATGCAAAGAAATAATTTTATTTAGATTGTACTCATTAGAGGGTATTATGTAAAAGGGTCTGTTAAGTAGACTTTTGGGTTGTATAATTTGATCAGGATGGAGAGGATTGGTCCTGTTTTGTTTACGACTTTTCTTAAGGCGTGTAGTTTGGGTGATGATGTTGATTTAGGAATGCAGATACATATTACATAGTCAGCTTGTTAGGATTGGTGGCTTGAGTCTGGTTTATTCACCGAGAATATATACGATGATTGATATGTATGTAAAATGCGGGGTTTTAGAATGTGGACATCGGGTTTTTGATGAAATGGTGGTGAGGGATGTTATTTCTTAGACGGCTTTGATTGTTGCGTACACGAGGAGAGCATATATGGATTCCGGTGCTAAGTTGTTTGATGGGATGCATGTTAAAGATATGGTGGCTTGGTCTGCGATGATTACATGATATGCACAGAATGCTTGTCCGAGAGAGGCGTTGAATATGTTTAAGAGGATGCAGGGCTGATGTTGAGACGGATGAGGTCACGTTAAGTGAGGTTAAATCTGTTTGTGCTTAATTTGGTTCTTCTCTGGGGGTGAATAATTTCTTGATTAGGATTTTGAATGATAATGAAAGGGGATAACACAAATTGTATATATAGGTGTAGAGCTCTTATAATAATAAGAGTAAAAAATACCCTCGACTGAATAGACAGAGTTACATAGATTTGACGGAAAACAATAAACTGTAAAAAAGTTAGAAACACAGTATAACATGTGACAGTTTATGAATTATAGTATCCCAATACACACAAAATATGAGTACATAAAGTGTACTTTACTTTTTTATGCGTTGGAGTGAGTTGACCGGCTTATTTAAAAGTCCATCTTTTGATTAGGTGGTAAGGAAAAAAGGAGGTGCCAGAGCACTTGGGCCTACCAATAGACTTGCTCTAACAACCAATAATAAAACAAGGGATTGCAACTTCTGTTATGTATAGCCATGGCCATGACCTTCATTCAGGATTTGCATATTGCTTGTTTGTCTAGTGTTAGCCCCACGGGTAATTAGACCTGGCAATTCGGGTAAACGGTTCGGTTTCGGATCGGATTAATTTCGGATCGGATCATTTTTCGGTTATAATATATTTTTATTCGGTTCGGATCGGATCGGATGAGATTCGGTTCGGTTCTAGTTTCGGTTTTGCATAAATTGAATCAGGTTCGGTTCGGATCGGTTCGATTTCGGTTTGGGTCAAAATCGGATTAAAGTTCGGATAAAAATCGGTTCGGATATTTTCGGATTTCTTATTTTAAATTAGATTTTGTTTAGATTTAAAAGTTAAGTTCGGATTAATATTAAATTAATTTGAATTATCGTTGAATTTAAATAAAGATCATTAAGGTAGTTTGACAAATTATAGTTAAAATTTGATAAAATAATACTGAACAAAATAATTATCTCGATTAAGTAATATATTTCTTCATTTCAGACTTTGGTCAATATGATAAAAGAAATGTTCCCTAAATTCTGTAATATAACAATATTTAAAAAAAATCTTGATGTCCAAATAAAAATATAAATAAATTTTATATGTACATATATAATATACAATATTTATTCCTTATTAAAATATGAATTTATATTCACTTTTCTTTACTTTCTAGCAAATTCAAAATAAATGATATTCTTAATATTTAATATTTTATTTTACGAACACATGTATTATATGTATGAATTATGTATAAGTGTATAATATATATGAACGTAACGAATCATAAGATTGTATGTATGAAATACACGTAAATTCTATAATTTAGTTTGAGCCATATTTAGTTTGTATAATTTTTAGTTAGGATTTGATCGATTTCGGGTCATTATTGGATCTGTTATTTCGGATTATTTTCGGTTAAAATTACGGTTCCGGGTCATTTTCGGATCGGATTGAATCGGTTTTCGGATTTGATTATATTGAACCGATATCGGTTCGGATCGGATTATTTCGGATTCGGTTACACTTTCGGATTATCAAATTCGGATACAAAATCGGATTCGGTTCCCAACATTTCGGGTCGGTTCTTCGGGTCCAGACCCAATTTGCCAAGTCTACGGGTAATGCATAGTGGACAACAGCAAAGTGAGTCATTGGCTCTAAAACTGTGAATCCATATGGAGGAAAGAAATAAGGCCATGTTTGTTGTATAGAATTGAATAGGGGATATGACTATAATTCTTTAAATTTTTTAATGCTATGTTTATTTTGTAAAAATTTATTTGGGATTAGATCAAGGATTATAATCCTTTAAAATTTGTTTTCATGAACAAGGGATATGATTATAATTCTCTCTAATATTTGGTTGGAGGAGGTATTATTTAATCCTATCTAACAAGTCATTTTTTAAAAGATTATAATCCATCCATTATAATCCAATATAAAACAAACAAATGATTAAAAAAATTAAAGGATAATAGTCCAATCTATATGTTATCCCTCAAAACAAACATAGAATTATAATGTAAATGAATATAATTAAATCCTAAACTTAATACTTCCAAACAAACATAGTATTTGGATATTAAAGGATTATAATACTTGGGTCATGTTCCCGAATTTTAAAAACTGAGGAAAGCAAGTAAAGAGAAAGTAAAGTACTTTCGTCCCAATTTTGGAGTGAAAGTTTTGGAATGAAAATATGTCTAATTTACATTCATTTTCACTTGCTTTCTTCCCTTCCAGAGCTTAAATATAAGTGAAAGTGAAATTACTTTACTTCCCTTTCATTTGCTTTCCTCCATCTTTAAAGATCGGGAGCAAGGTGTTAGAGATAATAGTGAATGATTATAATGCATAGATACTAATCCCGGGATTATAATCACATGAAACAAATATACCCTAATTATAAATCGATGGTGCTAATCTTCTAAACAAAGTTGGTCCAATTAGTATACCACCCTGCTCCAGCCAATAAACCAAGAAGTATGAGCTTCAAATAGAGATGAAATCGAATCGAATAAGTGCGAATAGCAGTATGATTAGATTCAACTCGAATTTATAATTATTCATTCATATTCGGTTCAGATTCGAATTAAAATTTTAACATTTTGCTCAGATTCGACTCGAGTTCGAATATCAAAATTCGTATTTTATTTGGCTCGACTCGTTTTAGCATATTCGAATTCGTATGTAATAATTTTATAAAATTAGGAATACTGAAATAATTGTTGAGTAAAAACTAAAATGTGATCATTTTGTAGAATATTATTTTAATATAAATATTATATATTGCATATAATAATATATATATATAACTTACGAATTTGAGTCGAGTACACATAATAAATATGTATTTGAGTACTCTAAAATTATTCGAACTGCTCAATATAAATATGATCGAATATCATAGTGGTAAGATCCGACTCGGTATTTGTTCGAATTATAAAATAAGATTCGAATTCGTTCATTTTTTATACGAATACGAATTATATTCGTTTTTAACGAATCGAATCCGAGTTCGAACCCTGGGATTCATTTTCAGCCATAGCTTGGACTACTAAACTAAAAGTGTCGGTAAATTAGGACACCATTGAAATGCTCTAAACCATCAAATAAGAGTAATGTTAAATTATTCGGGTTGGGTAAAATAGCGTGTTGCTGTTTTTTTTTATAAATAAAATAAGTGCATCATTGGATGGTTATTTTGATATCCCTATTTGGGCTTAGCAAAAAATCAAAATAAAATAAAAATTGATAAAAATCGATCCGTATAAAAATGAATTGAAATAAAAAAATAAAAAATAGAACCGCTTGATCGGTTCCGGTTCCGATTATAGATTTAAACCGAAACGGTTATTAAAATAAATAAATTTATTATATATAATTTATTTAAATTATTAAGTACATATATATTTTATAAATATAAATTATAATTATACAGTACTACTACAACTTATTTCTTAAAAATAAAGAATTATGTGTAGAATTTTCTGGATGGAGGAACCAATTTCCAGAACTCAATTTAAAACGTACATTATTTAAGGTCTAAAACTAGAATACCTGCATTTTGACATTGTGTGACATCAATATTCAATACAAGGTTGGATAAAACAACCAATTTTGAAAAAAATTAAGAATTACGAAAGTACATAAATTGTTTTAACTGAATCCCATATCATGGATTCATGGTAATACTCATGTTTCGGCTTTTTAAGTTTTAACCTTTCCTAAAAATCCCGATTAATTCTAACAATAATAAATATTAATTATTAAATTTAAATAAATTGTTAGTCAGTATCAAAACCTTAAACTTTAATAATAATTGGATAATATTTCTTTTACGCTTATTATATATAAGATATAATTTAAATGGTAAGACTATTTTTGAACTAGATTTTATTTATCTAATTTGCAAAATTTTTACCGAAACCGAACTGATATAAATCAAACCAGAGTTTTTGAAACCAAAACTGAAATCAATGATTCGATTGAGGTTTCAGTTATCAATTTTTAAAATTGAGAATTTTCGGACTTCAATTCTGAAACCGAACCTAATGGAAATTTGCTCTCCCCTACCTACTAATGTCCTGATGTTATTAGTCCCCGAACATCTATGTAGGGGTGATAATATTGGACCCGACCCGAAAACACGACACGAATTCAATTTGAAAAATACGAATTTGAGTTAGGATTTTCATATTCGGATCAGTTTTGGGTTGATTTCGGATTACCCGAAATGACCCGAAATTATATATTTATAATATAAATATAGGGTTTTGTTCTATGGAGAACCTTAAATTGGGTATTAATTGGAGAACATATATTTCTTGCATTAGATTCTGCAATATATTATACGTAGAATATAATGCAAGACATATATGTTATCCATTTAGTACTTCATTTAAGGTTCTTCATATAACTTTTGTCTACAAATATAAATATAATTTATAATTTATATATTAATTTATTATTTAAATAATATATATTTTATTTAAATATTATTTAAATTAAGTTTTATAATTAAAATAATTTATATTTATTAATTTATATATTTATTAAAAAAATATAATTAATTCTGATCGGGTTTAGGTCGAATTCGGGTTAACTATGATTATTTCGTGTCGGGTTCGGTTTGGATATTTTAACCTATTAAAATTTTGAATCGATTTCGGATTGGATTAAAATTCTGACTTGAATCAGTCAACCCGACCCGAAACTGCAACCTCTACATCTATCTTCTCTAATAGCTATCGCTTCATCTGTTAGCGTACCCGTTTGATAAATATTGAACATATAACATTACTTACTAAATAAACGATGAAATGGATGTCGAAACATAAGGAACTTGCAATGAGTTCTCCGACCCTCTAATGATACAAACTCTAACTCTAACGAATACCTCTTTCATTTTGGGTTCGAGAGTTTGAAATCAAGTGGAATTTGGATCCACGTATTAAAAAGTAATGTTACAGATTTCGAAAATATTTTCAAAATATTATTTGCAAATGATGTGATAATATTAATGTTGCATAAGGAGAAATTTAATTGGTATGATTAATATAAATGTAGGGGTGCATTTCATTTATTATTTTTATAACTAATCAAAATAAAAAATAATATGTATTTGAAAAATGAAAAAGTTTTTGGGAACTAATTTGAGAAATCGAGTATATATTTATATAGTAAATTTTGTATAAAAAAACTATGAATATCATAGTGATGTGAGGGGCATATATAGCATCTTGTTGTTTGATAATATAGTTCGAAAATTAATAATAAAAAACATATATAGTTTGAAGATCCCAAACATTGATCAATATAAATTAATTGAAGGATAATTGAAGAAGGCAACGACTTACTAATATTTACAACATCACGCAATCTCGAATATACAGGCATAACACACAACCATATCAAATGTTATATCATATCAAATGTTGTTTTTTTGTTAATTTGAAATGAATTTTGTTGACTAGCTTGGTGATTACCAAAGATTTAGGAGTAATATATTTAGTAACAATTAAGAACAAAGCTCTCATTAGAAACTATGCTCAAAGCAACCTTAATATTTAAAGTTAACAATATCATTGACGAGTTTAATTTTTGACTTCCGGTAACAATAATATTATATATATAAAGTTAACAATATCATGAAAGAGTTTAATTTTTGACTTTCATCCTAACACTAGTACTCTATATATAATTATATAGGGTTGAATTATATAAAAATAATTTTTTATTGAAAATTTTAGAAAATATATATGTATTTTTTGTAGAACTTTTTTCTTATAATATATATATATATAATTGTGTCCAATAAGATTTCATATAAATTTTCTCTAATTATATATATATGCTGTGCTTTACACACTACTGATTATATATATATATCAACCCCGTTAATTTGTCAATTTTAAACTAAATCGTTTACTTCCTATGTAATAGAAACTGTACCTGCTACGTACATAAACTCTCGTACGAACATATCTAGGAGAACATCAGTACTTGATCAACATTTGACCAACACTTAAACACAATCTTCATGTACTTATTTCCTCATCAATAATAATTTAAAACTAAAGTCTCAATTTAAGTACATTTAACTATAATATCTTGATATAGAATTATGGCTTCAAATAAGAATTTTATTATTTAATAATCAAAATATACATGTAAGCAAACTATGCAAAGTTGAGCAATTCAAAGTTAAGAGAAGAAGTTTAACAACCATCTAAAATTTAAGAAGTCTCAAATTCTGCCCTATAAATACACGAGATTAACAAGGATAATTAATGTACATCTAGCAAGAAAAAGTAGTAGAGGCGCCCTCCAAAATGTTGGCTAATCAAGTTATCGAACCAATGAGCAGAGCATCAGCAACCAACGTAGTGACTACTAGTACTGAAGTGATTACGAATGATAACGGAGCAATCGGTTATAGTTATAACAAGACAATCACAAGTACTGGCGATGATGCTTCGATTTCAAAATGCGCGGTTTGTTGTGCTTGTTGCAGCGGATTTGCTATGTGTGTGCTGTGTATTCCATGCATGGTGCTAGGCATGGTTGTGAATTGCTTGCTCTGTCCGGTTAATACTGCTATCAATTGCTGCTGTCCCTCTCAAGCTCAGCTCTCGTTCCCTGCTTTTCACAAATCCGTGTTTGATTGATTAATCTCACATGTTGGTATATCTGAATATTCCTGAATAGATTATGGCCTACTGGTTTTGGTTTGATTTGATCTCGGTTGTTATATAATTCTTGTATGATAAGAATAAGATTGATTTTAAGTATGATCAGTTGGATTTTTCTATATGTTGTAAATTTGTAATGGATGATCTTTGTATCTTGAGTTTTCTTTGTTGTTTCATTCTGTTGGATATGCACGATCCTGTATATATGCATGTATTTCGAACAAGTTAAATATTACGTTGCTTTTTTCTTTTTGCAAATTAACATATTTAATGTTTTTCGTGTTAGCTTACACTCCAGCTTGTTTCGATTCAATTGTGTTTGTACCCAAATTTCAGCATGTGTAATTTGTGATGAGCTAGTATTTATTGGACTGAATTTATAGTTGTTCGAGTCGATTATTGTTGTTATTGAAGAACCTCCGCTTCCTGGTTTAATTTGAAAACTCTCCGCCAGTCATTGCCTCTCCGCCATCTATGTCTGTCAATGCATGTTGAAAACCATAGTTTTGTATTCCTGACCTTATCTTAAAAGATCCTTTCTCTGTACTCAGGCGGGTTGCCTTCGTCTGAGGGTTTAGGACGCATCCTACATTCGAGATGGGTCTAGTGCTGACTTTCAGTCAAGGTATCCAGAAAATAGCTGTAGTGGACCGACTAGAATCCACGGTTTTCGGGTCAAGGTCGGATTCATGAAATCTTTGGGCCTTATATTGGGCTTTGACCTACCCAAACGAGCCTTAATGTGGAGACCTCTTCCAAGTAGGTTTCTCTTGCATTTTCCTATCGGGCTTCTACTTCAGCAAGAACTACGTGAACTTGATCACCTATTATAAATAGGGGTATGTAGGCACATTGTTAAGGGTTGACGTTGAAAACCGCCACCAACTAGAAAACTCTAACAATTTCAGCCCCCAATGTTCAACAACTACCACACTCTGATGACTTTTCTGATTATGGCGATGAACCTCATATTTTGTTGTTACCAAGTTCCTCTATCAAGTTGTAGTTTATTATACATAAACATAAATGTGAATCACGTTTTTTCTGGTTCAAGTGAAGGATCGGTACTCTCTGATCAATGGTAAGAAGTTATCATAATCCAATAGAATAAAACTTATTTTCTTGAGAAACATGTGGTTTCCGATCCCATTAAGATGAGCCAAGAATTTCGCTATTTTGATTCTACAAGTCCTTGAGAATAATGTAGCGACCGGATAATAAAAAATCAGAAAAGGTCTAATCCAAGGGAAAAATTAATAAGAAATTATGTTATTTGTCCTCGTAAGAATAAGAATGAATTTCTAATTTATTATACATACACTTGCATACACACAGAGTGCAATCTGTTTTTTTTGTCTATGATTAACTATTTTTAAAAAAATAGTAACAGACAAGTGTTCGAGTTATGACAGACTAGCTAATTTAATTGAGTTTAAAATTTTACTAACTTTTAGTGAAACAAAGGAGTTCATAAATTTAAATGAATGATATACCAAGGTTAACAAATATAACAACCAGATAAATTTCTCATCATAATATGGGGATTTCTAATTTTAGTGAAATAGAGGAGTACATAAATGTAAACGAATGAATATTTTTATCCTCCTGATCAGCTTGTTCCACCCTGACATACTATTCATTCATTTCTACATCAATTATATAGAACTTGAACTCCTTCTCTGCTACTCTTGGGTCTATTCCAATTTCTAGCTTTAATGCCATCATACCTGGAATTGGCACTAGATGATTTTCAAACCAAATAGAGGGGTTTCATTGTATGCCTCAATCTCCTCACCATCAAGCATCATCATATCATATTCATTCTTTGAAGATGACATTCACTGCTCTTCCTCCATCTATCGATACCTTTATAATCTTATGTTAACTTGTGAAGAATGCAAGAGTATAAAAGGATTTTCGTGAGGCCAAGTGACACCTTCATAATCATACTTTGTGAAAGTTATAGGGAATGACTATTTTGGGCGATCAACTTGTCTATACAAGTTTATACTTCACCTGTGTACTTTCTTTTAACTGTCTTTGTGTTGCGCCCAAGGATAGTGCCTCCTGAGATAATATTGATGGACCTCCTTCTTTTCCATGTCCTCTTAGAATTCCTCATTGTCCTTTAGAATGAACTTCTTCAATTCTCCGTCCTTGATCAACTTTTTACTGAGCCTTTTTAAGCTGAAGCAATCCTCAGTAGTATATCTACAATCTTCATGATATTAACATTACTTCTTCTGGTTAGGAACATTCATTTGCGGAGGCCTCTCGAACCCTAATTTGTTCTTGATATCGTGAAGGATGCACGACCTTGTGGTGTTCAATGGTGTATATATAATTTAATCAAAGTATTTTCAGTTGTCCCGTACGCCCATTTTAATCAAAGTATTTTCAGAAATTTATTTCTAATCTGCTCATATGATGTTGTTGGTTCAAACACAATCCCTAATAGATGTAATGAAATTTGAGAGTAAGGTACGATACCATCCTTGGGGACTTTCCTTTAGGTAAACCTCAAAATCTGACACATGATTTCTATTTTTTCTTCGTCTCCGATAAGGTGAACTCTGATTTGCAATCCTCCTGGGAAGAGTCATTCGAGATGGAGAATCAAGTCCTTATAATGTGCCTATGTATTCTTATTTATAACGAATCAAGCCAAAATAGTTTTTTAGCACAAGTGGTAAAATGTTTATCCTATGTCGTCCCATATCTTGGTTTGACTCTGGCTAATCACGAGATTTGTTAAAACAGATATTCATTTGTAAGGTTATAAGTCAATATAGTAAAAAAAAAAGAATTAAGTTTTCGATTTTAATTTGAAATTTACTTAAAAGAGGTCACCACCAGGGGATGACTTCAGGTTGGGCTGGGCTGGGGTTGACTCCAGCCCGGGTCAAAAGCTACCAGTTCATTTAATATGGAAGCCCAAAGTAAGTTGAGCCTTGGTACAAAAATGCATCCCTTTTTATATGTTTGTCAGCCCAGCCTACGTGTGTGTTAAAAGAAAAAATTGTTAGTCCAGAAGCAGAGTTATGATCCGCCGGGCGTAGAACATTTAGCTAGAATATGTCAAAAATAAAAAAAATAATTAGAAAGAAAAAAAAGACTGATATGTTGATCGTGACTCAGGATGAGAAAAGAAAATTAGGTCATATATTCACGTTCTTCCACCCAAAGCATATACACTCCAATTTCCATCTTCAATTTATCATCAAATCTTCTATCTTCCTCAAATCTATATTGATTATTGTAAAATGTAAATGTATTGATTATTATAAAATCTGAAATTCTGTATATATTAGGTGCAATTGGTAGTGCATTAAGCCATTCAAGGTGTTCGAAAATATTCATGTGAAAAATTTATTTTGTTTAGTACACACCCTTAAGAGTTATAATTTTAGTTCAATAATGTGGTACAAGAAGTATAATAAAATTGAGTTGTTACATAGTGTTTTGTTAATTATTTGAGTTTTATTTCTTCTTTACTTATTTTTTGTTTTGACTTTCAGAACTGTAACCACTAATCAGGCCTTGCATAAATATATATATAAATTATGTATATAATTACGAAATCATGTAGAAAGATTGTAAATAGAAGCCAATAATAATAATTATGTACCTCTTAAAAGCCTTTTTGGACAAAGAGAATATGGTGATAAGGAAAATGGCAAAAAAAAAAAAAGCTTTAATTTATGGGGGAGAGTGAGGCTGAGTTATTGATTTATAAATATTTTTTAGCAACTAGCAAGTGCCAATAAAAATTGAATATGAGCTATTAGATATGTTTATGAAAGTTCATAAAATTGCTCACTGTTCTTTTACTCATTACTCTTTTAACGTAGTAAAATTTTACTTTAAATTTGACTTGTTTCAAGATTCAAGATCGAAAGAGGAAGACATTGTTCTCATACTTTTCTCCTACTTTTCATCTCTTCTACTCTTAATCTACGCCTATATCTGTTGGAGCTGCTGAGAAATAAGATTAAACTAGAGATTTTTTTTTATATGTGTTTAATGTTATGGATATTATAGGTTTTTCTCAACGTCTTTTAGAGTTACAGACTGCACATGGCTAGTGGAGAATGAAACTAATGAGACTTAATCAAATCGGAAATTTATGTGTTGGATCTACCAAGTAGCGTTCTCACTTTAACTGTGTTTATAACTTGATTGACAAGTATGGTTCAATAATTCTTGTGTTGGAAAACATTATTAGTTATAGTACTACTTCGAACTCTATGCGTGGAGAAGTTAGAGGTTCATTAAAGGCATTGAAATCGTTTAAGTTTGTATTTGCACTACACTTAATGCATAACATCATGAACATTACAGATATTCTTTGTAGAGCCTTACAAACTAAATCAATTGATATCTTGAATGCCATGAATTTAATTAGAACAACAAAAGAATTATTACTATCTTTACGAGATGTCGATTTTGATGTTATTTTGGAATCTATCATATCAGTTTGTAATGAGTTTGAAATTGATGTATCAGATTTGAAAGCTCATTATATAGACGGTATTCGTTCTGTGAGACAAAAAGATGATATATCAGTTGAGCATCGTTATCATTATTGTGTATTTAATTTTGCAATTAATTTTCAGTTAGAAGAGTTATACAATAGGTTCAATGAAAATGCAGTGGAGCTTTTGAGATTAAGTTCATCTTTGGAATTGAAGAACAATTTTAGGTTGTTTGACATTAGCAGATTTGTGCCCTTAATAGTACCTTGTATCTTGCTGATTTTGGTTACCAAGAGATGTATCATCTTGAACTCTAACTTAATCATTGCAAGATTTATGTGGTTAGAGATAAAAAAATTCAAAATCTGTCTAGTATCTCTGAGTTATTTCTACGACTGGTTGATATATATAGGAAAGGCAGAACATTACAATTTGATTTATAGGTTAATTTGTCTTGTCTTAACTCTGCCGGTTTTTAAAGCTACTACAAAACGAGTTTTTTTTCCAGCTATGAAGATAGTTAAGACCGTTTTTCGAAATAAAATAAAGGAAGAATATTTGAGAGAGTCTATATTTATCAACATTGAGAGGGAGAATGTTGAAGATATTGATACAAACGAGGTGATAGATGAATTGTATGCTAAAAAGAATCGTAGAGTACAACTCAAATGATGTAGGTAAATATTCTTTTACCTTTATTTATAAACTTTTACTATTTTAATATTTTTTTGCCATAAGTACTATTTTAACTTTAATTTATGCATGTGTTGGATTTCATATTTTCATATGTTGGTTTTCTCTTTTGTTTTTAGTTTGGGGGAAAAATTGTAACATAGTCCAGGTAGAAATTTAATCCCGAGTCCGTCCTTGATCACCCCAATGAGATCCAGTCATAAAAGGTCTAAGGCTCACCTATAATTGAGGGAGTTCATGAATTTAACCTTGACTCGAATATATCAAGTTCAAAGTATGTTCACTACAAGTTTTCTCCCTTGGCTTATAGTTGCAGATATAATCAGGACTCACCCCAAATGCATGACACATTTTAAACTTGTATTAGGGCGCGTCATATTATACCTAGATGCGGTCATGAAACGCCTAACATCACAAACATTCTTTTTATCCGTCCAATCATGTACAATATACTAAGCCTAAAATTGAATATCAAATTAAAAACATGAACAACGCAGGTCGGGCGACAGCAGAGGCGAGAACTATTGTCAATGAGGCCCAATGCATACTAAGACTAAAAGTGAATATCCAAACTGAAAATATGAACCCAATATAATAAATTTTATAAATATATATAAAGTACCATTCTAGTGAGATTTTTTTTATAAAGAGTTCAAAAGAGAACCATCATATATACATATAAGATATATATATATATATATATATATATTTTTGAATTTTTTCATCAAATACATATATAAATATATTAAAAAAAGTTACATAATCTTTTTTTCAAAAATTATTGACAATCACTCATAATAGTGAAAAAATAATTCAGAATGATTATACAGTACAATCAAATCGTCCAGAATAATTCTCTAGTAGAAAAAAAAATTCAAAATCAGATTTTTCACTCTATTTTTAAGTATTAATTTTTTTGCAAAAATTATATATGATTAGTATTTTATATTAAAATCAAGTTGGTATATATGTACTTTTTCTGAAAATAAGTAACTTATTTTCAAATTTGAAAATAAGATTTGGTCTTAAATTTCTAAAATAAATATTAATTTTTAAAAAAAAATATGAAAATACTTTTAAAAAAAAGTAACTTATTACTTATATGCTAAGCCAAACACCCCCTAAGTATAAATATGATTAGTTTTAAAATTATTTATGAGATTCTAATTAAAATAAAAAATTCTCTCTGAAACTCTATATGAGAAAACACTCTCTAGAATAATAATAATCTATATGAGTATACTATTATAAGTGAAATATGGGATAATTGGTAGATTGTTACTTGGTTCGTTGATAACACTTTTCAAAAAAGTTATAAATACCTTTAAAAAATAGTAATTATATATATAATTTATTTTATTTATAATATAATATAATAATTCTTCCGTCCCATTTGATTCTTAACATTTATCACATTGTGTGTTTCACTTTTTGGAAAATGTTAAAAATCAAATGAATGGAGGGATTATAGTAGTATAGATCTAATATAATTGTAACATATAGTTGAGTTATATATCTCAATTTCATTAGTACTTAAAATTATAAATTATTAAGAATCTTATTTACTATCTAACACTTTTTATGTAATGTAGTTGTATTAGATGTAATCTATTTACAGAATTCAGTTTCACCACTCAAACTCTTTAATTCATTTAAAATAACGATCAATTAATTAAATCTCATGAATAATATAATAATATTTTTTTATCTATATTAAATTTTATTAAAATTATATACTAAATACAATCTAAACATTTCAATTTAATCACCCTCAAACTATCCAATTCATTTAAAATTATTACTCATAATTGAATCTAATAAATATTATAATATTGTTATTACTTTATCTATTTAAAATTTTAAAAAAACAACTAATTAGTTACATCTCAGGAATTATATAATATTATTATTCTTTTATCTATGTTAAATTTTATAGCAAAGACAATTTAAATATTTTAATTCAATCACCGCTCAAACTATTCAATTTTTTTAAAATATATTAAAAAATCATCAAATTATAACAACGATGCATCCCTCTTCTTCCATGCATAATAAAATGATTCCTAACTATATAGTTTTAAATTGAAGGCGGCGATCAAATTTTTAGCTAAAAAGTTATTATAAGATGAGTAGGTTGTAGATACCAATGATAAACATCCAAAGATTATCACGACTTTCAAAGATTACCCCGACTTCACATCATACAATTTGCAGCGTGTGCGTATCATCTAGATATACTTATCATACTGTTAGATGTAACTGAATTGACAGTCTAAATAAAGTTGATTTATTTGTATACACTAAACATTAAAGCTCCGTTTCATTTCTAGGACGTTTGTGAAGTTCAATTTCAAATATGAGACATCTGCATTGAGTCTTTCAAATATGATACATTTAAATGCAGGTGGATTAATTTTGAGTCAAGAGCGCTATGCAATCTGGCGGTTATGAAACAAACAAAATTTTTGATAACCGCCCGTTGGTGTGGTGGTTATGACATAGTTTGAAACATGCAATGAGCGTCCTTATATGTGGCGGTCACCAAAGAAATATTATTTTGATAATTGCCAATTGGTTGGGCGGAGGAATCAGTACGACGTCGTATAACATTAAAACGACGTCTCGTTCCTTTACTTAATTTAAATACAAACACAACACAGGCACAAGAAAACACACAACACAGACACACAAGGCACATATCGTAGAATAGTCTTTGAAGACAGCCGAATCAATTGGCAGAGTCATTCCACACATCACCTAGTCCTAACAACAGATCTGATATGTGTTTGCTATATTACCTATCTCTTACTAATGTTATGCCTCAATATTCATCCTTCATCCATATAGTATTTGAATTATACTATATTCATGCCTTCAAATTATATATTTTTTTATTTATTGATGTTGTTAATTGTTGCTATTGTTACTTGTAGCTGTTGTTCAAATGATAGATCAATCCAGGTTCTATTATACACTTTGTCGGTAGTTAAAATTGATGATCATAACATGTTTGATAAAATTTCCCTTAGAAAATATAGGAGTTCAACTAATTAAATAAAAATATTATAACTATAATAAAAGTGAGAGTAATAAAATTATATTAAAATGTTATAGTAATATATAAAATATTGTAATATTGTAATTATGATAATATTATTAAATTTCTTAAATTTTTTTGAATTATTGTTATTAAAAGAGAATTATTATAATATATAAAATATTAATATAATATAATTTTGTAATTATGATAATAATATTAAATTTTTTTTAAAAAATTCATATTTATTAACAATTATAAATAATCCACTAACAAAAATTAAGATTTATAATAAATTTAACACGATTAAAATTGTTTAATACATTAACAAAAAAATAAGCAAAACATGCATCATTGTAATATCAATCAACATAATATCTTCATGTTAACAATACTTTTATATATAATATGCATATGAACTAATATTAATGTAATACAATTTTATACTGTATATAATATGTATGAGAACTAATATAATAGGGTAATATATAAATTAACATGCATTAAATTAAATTAAAAGGAATGCATTATAAGAAATCATATCTAAGGTGATGCAGTATCTTTATTCAATCCACATATTGCACTGTGTAACATATATGTATTAATCAATATGCATTAACTTAAATTAAAAGATAAATTAAAAATAACGAAAGCAAGAAATCATACCTAAACATAAAATGAAGACATGAGAATGAAGTGAGAAATAAAATGTGAGGTTCATACCAAAATATATATTGGGAAATATTAAATAGGATAGAAAAAATAAAAAAATATTATACACGGTCAAATGTTTTGGCTGTCATTACATATATTTAAGCCTGGTGTGACACCCATTAATACTGTAATATAGTGGTGACGGTCAAGTAATATGACGGAACTCACCCAAACTTTAGGTGTGCTATTTTTGAAAGAATGGACGAAGGCGCCCCATATTTAAAATTGAATGTAACTCCTGTCCTAGATATGCAATGAATCCAATCATTAAATATTCTTTACAGGGTGGTCTTTAAATTATTGTAACGGAGTTGTTACATTAATTATCAAGTTGTGTTTCTTAATCTTAAGAAAGGACCCAGTTTAACTAATCATTAACGCATTAGATATTGAGGATGACGACATATCATCCAATAATACTTGCTTTGAATTATCAACTGTGCATTGTTTATTTTTTCTAATGATAATTCGCGTAAAAAAATATTAGAATGAATAATGTACAAACTCAAATTTGAATTAGATCGTTTTCCAACTTTTAATAAATAGTTAGATGGTTGGTCTCAATTCAAAAAAAGAATATCTAAAATTTAATACTCCATCTGTTTTATTTTAATATAATATATTATTATGTTATTTTGTTTATAGTACAAAATTATTACTCCCTTTGGTTTTATTTGACGTTTTATTTTTTGACACANTTTCTTGAATTTATTGTAATAGTGGATGATTTGTTGATTGAAATTCAGTGTTTACTGTGATTAATTTGGTGATTTGGCTCGAGACATGGAGATTCCGAAATGAATTACATATGCTCCCTCTATTTTTTGGTAAGTATGTTAAAATATGTGAGCAATGAGTTGAGTGTAGCTCATAGAGCTATCTTGTTGTCGTCCCTGAGGGTTGGATTATCACCTATATCGAATTAAATGTTAAACACACACTAATGCCTATGAGGCTTAATAAAAAAATATATGAATAAAATTATTTATACAGCTGATTTTTCAAAATTTTTGTTTTTTGAATAAAATTATACAATTTAAATTTTTATTTACAAAATAGTTGGAAAAATAAATTATGAAAGTAGCTTCTTTTAACACTTACATTGAAATAGGAGGAGGCCTGTACCCTGACATTTGCCAACTCATGAGGAGTATTTAGATGATTTTAAGAACACCATCATTTATTTTAGATATAATAAAAATTAATATTGATTAAGGTTCCGTTCTAGTTGTTGTTTAAAATTACTGGGCATAAAAAAAGTGTGGTTAAAGAAATGAAATAATTATTTGATAATATTTTTATTTTTTGTAGGTATGTGTTAAGATTTAATATAAATAAAAGCACATTTAATAATGAAACTTATAGATGTTTTATGCGAAAAATGAAAAACAATTATTTTTCCAAATTACAGAAATTGATTTTCTCTAAATATAGTTTTTATACTAAAAACATTTTTTCACAAAATTGTTTTTAAATTATATTAAATTGATTTTTTACTTATTTTCCAGTGAATTTTTTTATTAATCTATACTATATAAGTGAAATAGGAGATAATTGATAGTTTGGTACTTTGCTCAGTTGGTAATACTTTCCGAAAAAGTTATAAACACTTTACAAAAATTTTAAATATATATAATTTATTTAACATAATAGTATAGATCTAATACAATTGTAACAAATATATTTGAATTATATATCTCAATATCATTACTACTCAAATTTTTTAAATTTTATTAAAATTATAAATTATTATTTTTTATATAATCATATTAAAATTTCAAAGAAATTAAATATATATAATCTATATTTTGGTTGTCCCTAATTTTTTGTTTATCTATAATTAAATCTTAATATTATATTATATCTAAATAATAACCTAAAATTTATATTTAATTTAAGAATCATATTTACTATCTACTACTTTTTATGTAATGTATTTCTATTAAATAAAATCTATTTACGGAATTCAGTTTTTGAAATTCTTTAATTCATTTAAAATAACAATCAATTAATATAATCTCATAAATAATATAATATTATTATTTTTTATCTATATTAAATTTTATTAAAATTATATACTAAATACAATCTAAACATCTCAATTTAATTACCCTCAAACTATCCAATTCATTTAAAATTATCATTCGTAATCGAATCTCACAAATATTATAATATTATTATTATTTTATCTATTTTAAGTTTTAAAACAACAACTAATTAGTTATATATCAGAAATGATATAATATTATTATTCTTCTATGTTAAATTTTATACAAAAACAATCTAAATATTTTAATTTAATCACCGCTCAAATTATTTAACTTATTTAAAATATATTAAAAAATTTGAAGAAATCCGTGGGTCGTACAAGTTATAAACTAGTATCTGTAATAGGCTGGTAGTAATATTACAGCGGCCTAAATTTAGTAATACTTATAAAATATGTACCGTATTTGTTTTTGAAAAAAAGACACAGAAAAAGGTCTGGTTCATGAAGTTTGAGTCTGCTTAAACGGATTAATAACTTTGTTCTGGTATAGAGGTCCGATTCAGATTTTAGAGAGCTAATATAAGCTCTACTCAAATCGAATTTTAGAAGGATGTTTTTTTAGCTGTCTTTAAAACTGGTTAGTGTATTCGAATGAGAAAATCATTTCAATTAATCAATAATGGAAAAGTTGAATCTAGTTGAATTGAGGAAATAATTTTAGACATTTATGAAAGATTAGGTATAAAAAGTGTGTTAAAATTTGAAGCAAATGTCAGCAAGGTCACGTATGTCCTTTAGAAAATATATAACAAGCAAATAAAAGTAACTATTATTTTATTTCAAAATTTTTATCCATTATTCAGTATCAAATAAACCACTTGTTGTAGATGCTGTTTTGAGAACCTACCTCATCTGTTACGCTATTTCGTCATCTTTCTTAAAATTCGTTGTTTTAAGTGTTCAAGTTGTAGACGGCTTATTCTCTATGATTTGAGAACTCTTGGTCCGAGCCCGGAATTTCTTAAAATGATTATTCGTATTAGGTTTAATTTTAACTAACTAGTTGGAGTATCCACTTTAGATAATCATTATTTTACATTATTTTAACTAATCGATTTAGCTGTTAATATAGGAGATATTCTAAATCAAATTACTCAAAAAAGTGTTCAGGATGATAGTGCCTCTTAAAAATGAGTACAGTACTATTTAAGACGGTAATCGGATTGTGATCGTAAATAATAATAAATAAAATAAAATTTTACTCTAATTTTATATAATTATCGATAGGAATTATTATAAATGGGTAGAATTTAAATATTAATATATTGCATGCTTGAGTAAAAATACTTCAATAATTCTTGAAAGTTGCAAAAATATTATGACCCATTCTAGAATATCTACCATGGGTCTTCGCATCGTAAAATTTGCGAAAATGGACGAAATTCAGTCTAAAATTGTACTGGTATTTATTGTTTACACTCAACCAATTTTTTTCCTTTTATAATGTGTTTGTTGAATTATGATGGGATTGTTATCCCAATACAAGTTGTCTTTATTAATATTCACGAAAATGACCTTATCTAACCAATAAATGGATGAGCTTGTTTGACTTGTATTTTTATTCATGAATAAAAATAAATTTTATCATATAATATTAGTTTAAATAATTTTACTGGTAATAGTTGAATTATCATATATAAATATAAGAAAAATATTAAAATTTATGACACCTTTTAACTTAAAGCAAAAATCAGACTACATTGAATCATATTATCATAGGAGGTAGTTAGCAAATTGTTGGCGGGTTAATCATATTTTACTGACTACATTGAAATGATTCTAAACTTCAGGGCCTAAACATGATAAATTAAAATTAATTTATCATGAATTAGACAAGTAACAGAGTTTCTCTTATTCGTAGAATAAATCTCAATACAATTAATATTGTGGATGAGTTAAAATTAACAAGTCTCTTCATTATTCTGTTAGTGTATTTTTATTTCATTGTTTCAAAGTTAATTTTGATGTTTTTTGTCCTGACCTCGAAAATAATTATATCGCTTTCGTATAATTTCTCGTCGAATGTGAGAAAATGAAAATGAAAATGAATTATAAAGATTATTAGGTAATTTATAGTCCCTTCATCCCATAACGCATATTAAGAAATGAAATTATTGTATAAAATGAAAAAATAACGCATATTAAGAAATGTTAGTTATACAATAATTTTCCGTGTATATCATATTTAGTATGACTATTTTATATTCACTAAAGAAAATAAGTTTTAGATTGGAAATGACAAAAAAGAAGATAAATTTGAATTTTTTACATTAGAAATGGATAATTATTATGAGACAATTTTTTTCTTCAAATCAGACTATTATCATAGGAGAGAGGAGTAATATATAACAAAAGTGTTTAATTATACTAGATAATGATCGAGGACTTCCCCGTACAAAATCCACGCTCATACTCAGTCTCCTCGTTGTGATCTCTATAAAATGACAGCATACAGAGTAGGCAAAATGGGAAAAAACGTAAAGAGCTTATATTTTCCTCACGAAATATAAATTTGATTTAAACTTTTAGTTATTTCCCTATTCATTTTTCTGAATACAGATTTTATCAAAATGTCGTCGGAGGATTCGAATGCTGTGCAGCTATTACAAACGCCGGACCAAGAGCTAACAGAAGAGCAGGCTTGTTTGGCATGTTGTGGTGGATGTGCACTATGTGTTGCCTGTTTGCCCTGTGAAATCTTTTATATTGTTGTCAACATCATATTGTGTCCATTTCGGTGTTGTTTTGCTCTTTGCGGTATCGCTGCTGCTGCCTGATCACTGAATTCAAGCAGACATATATGGCTTCAGCAATTTCATGTTAGTTTTTGTATTTATGTATACTTGTTGCTGGATTATGTATCGTTTATAGTGTTGCGAGTCACCGTTTCTGTCGAAAAATCATTTCAGTTTCTCAAGAATAAGCTGTAATCGAGTAAATTTATTGTTTTAAGTGGGTATGGAAACTTCTTGTAATGTTTGCTGAATTATGTCCTCTTTCACATATTCATTACATCCTGTTTTTCACATTTCTTGATTTCGTGATTGTTGCTAATTTATGTATGCACTCTTTCTAATCTTCTTAATCCACATTCACACGTAAATATATGAGTTAAATCGTATACAAATTAAATTAAAAATGAGAATCCTGTAATAAGTTCAGGTCATTATTACTTATTCAAGTGATAAAGAACTTATCTTCTATCGTCCCAAATTCTGAGTTCGACCCTTATTCAATCCGAGAATTTCTGAGAACAGATACTTATTTGTAAGGTCATAAGTTAAATTATTCAAAAAAATCAAAGTACCGTTTGAATTGTTATTAAAATTGAGAATTCAAAATACAAATAAAGAATTCGAGAACGAAAAGTGAAATGTATAGCCTCGCTGAGCCAAAACTTTATTTTGTGAATAAAACCTCATGAATAAACAGCTCTAGTGACATAGAGCAACATTAGTAGAAAAGTTGATTATCACCTTCTCAGCCGTGTATAGTTTTGAGTTTGATTATAGGTTGCCGGCATCACATCATTATCCGTTTTTGACATTATAATTAATGAGTAAGCCACTAGCAGTTTAATTAACGAAAGTTTAAAGATAGATAGTGTTTTGGTATGAGTTGGAAGATCTGTCTTAACCGTAAACTGCAATAACCTTTCTTTAATATTAATAATACTGTCCCTTTACAACAGTCTGTGTTTAATTTCGCTATTATATATATTAATATCGGTTTTTCGTTGAAAAATTGATAAAATTTAAAAATAATTGTTTGATTAAAAAATAGTTTTAATTATAAAGCCGTTTTTAGAAAAAATAAGTTCCCTATACTTTTCAAAAAAAATTATTTTTCAGCTTTTACAGGAAGTAATAATATATTTCACTATTCAACCTCCAAAAAACATTATTTTTTAAATTATATCCCAAAATATACCAAATCAAAAAATATTATCAAACAATCATCTGATTTTTTGACAGTTTTTTCTCACAATTAGGGTTATAAATGAGTTGAGCCGAGCCGAGCCGAACTTTAGGATGTTCATGTTCAAGCTCATCTAAATTTTTTTAAATCCAAACTCGAATCGAACTCAAACTCTTATCGAGTTAAATATTTTGTTTGAGTTTGGATCATTAATATTCACAGACATATTCGTGAATAACTTATGAACATATGTTCGCGAAACTCACGAACATATCTCATGAGTTGCTACTCACGTGTTGCCCAGATAATAAACTATTATAGAGGGGGGTTGAATATAATAGTATGAAATTAATCGACTAAAAACACAAGTATTTAAAAGAAGTACTGTCTTGTATTAATCTTTGATAATCTGAATACAAAACTCTCTCAAGAAAAACAAAGTTCTTAAGAGCTGCTAGGTTATGAGAATGATATATCTTGAAAATGTTGTTAATGTTAACCTAATTTTGTGTTTATATAGAACACAGTTACAAAATCAAATATAACAAGGATATTGATTAAGGATAGATTTCAGAAAGGTAATTGGATTATAATAAGACACTTCCATCTTTATCCTAATCAATCTCTGATTTATTTGTTTTCTTCTTTGACAAACTCTGATCTTCATAATCTTTGTCGGTTTATAATCTTTGATTGACTTATACTCTGATTTGCATAAAATCTGTCTTGATTAAACTCTGTTTGACAGCTTCTAAACTCTGATGACCTCAGCATAAACTCTGTTCTTTAATAAACTCTATTTGATATTCTCTAACAACATCAATATTTGTATTTCCAACAATCTCCCCCAATTTATGCTTTATTCAGTAAAACATAAATTCTACTTATGATGTCAGAAACTATAGAGACAAATGTACAAGAGTTTGATTTTTCCATCTTGACTTAAATTCTCCTATATGAAAAATCTTCAGATAGAAACTGATCAAGTAATTTCTTCTCAACAATCTTCAGTAATTCAATTAGCTTCTCCTTCAGCTCTTTCATCTGGTCACTAAAGTCATCAATCTGAAATATTGCAGCTCTCAAGTTGTAAACTGAAGTTCTTTCCATTCTGTCATCTAGAGGAATGCAACAGGCTTTCTTTCCATCAGGGTTTAGTATAAGTGTAGGAATTCCTAAAACCATTTTAACCTTAGCATCCCCTTTATCCATTTCTCTCTCAGTACCATCTTCAAGCATATATCCTGGTCTATACTCCTCCGAGTTTACCATTAATAGCCTTTCATTCTTCTTCTTCTCCTCAATAACTCCCTCCAAAATCTTCACCCACTTAGCAGTAACTACATTCTCATCATTCAATAAGTAGAGAACATATTCAAGTTTCTTAGATGACTTATAGATTAAATCTTCTTCAACTATCTTCATTGTTATTCCATCTTCAAGAAAATACATCAGATTCTCTTTTGGAATAGCACCATCAAAGATATCTTTTACAATTTAAACAACAATAAGTTTGTCCAAATGATCTTGTGATAATTCTTCATCAGGCTTGTTCCCCAAAGGAAAAAGATCTCTGAAAGTGTTTACTTCACCTCTGTAGACCTTAGCTTGAGAATCACCAATACCACCCTTGTTTTTACCAAGTCTGGCATTGAGAGTTAGAGTTTCAGATTTAGTCCACAAAAGATCAGGTTTCTTCTTTCTGCATAGAGACTGCTGTTCTTCTTCTTCATCTTCAAAACTTGTTCTTCCTGGTAGAAAAGTAGTACCAAGCATTGTAAGATGAGTTTTGAGTTTTGTTGGAGCTTTCTTTGAAATTATAGGAGTTGGCTTTGTTGNGGAGTTTTGAGTTTTGTTGGAGATTTCTTTGAAATTATAGGAGTTGGCTTTGTTGAAACTTGTTTGGCTATAGTTGGCTTTTGCACTTCAACAGGCTTTTGCACTTCAACAGCCTTAGATACATCCTTCTTTACTTGAATAGGTGCTTTCTTTTGTACTGGAATCCTTTTTGTTCTTACACTTCTTTTCTTTTGGACTTGAGCATTGTCAGTACTAGTTTTCTTGACTTCTTCTTCTATAGCAACTGGATCCATTCCTGGATTTTCTTCTTCAAATAACTTCAGTGCCAGTTCTGCATACTTCTTATTTTGTTCTTCAATGTTCTCAGGCTTTTCTTCTTCTTCAAGCTTCATTGCTAATTCTATATCAACATCCATCAGAGTTTATTTGTTAGAGTTTATGCCAAAATTTGATGGAATCAGAGTTTGAGTAGTAGCCAGAGTTTGTCCAGTCAGAGTTTGTTTTCCATCATTATGACTCTCTTAACCTTTATCATCACTACCATCACCAGGTTTAACTGATTTTAGCACATCATCCTTCTTGCATTTGTCTTTTGAAACTTTCTCCCCCTTTCTGACATCATCCCCTTTTTAATGGTTAAGATGTCCACAATGGTATGCAACATTGTTTGCATGGAGGTGACAGTTATAACAATATTATCTTCCTTACCTTCCAAAGTATCTTGTTTAGCAGAGACAATTTTGAGCTTCAATTCTAATGCATGTTGAGAAGCTGAAACAAAAGCCTGAACATATGCACTGGTTTTGCTAACAGAATCCTTCAAATCACAAATTTCATTATGAAGACCCTTTGTTAATACAGTAGTGGCCTTTAAAACAGTCTTCATCTCTGCAGAATTTAATTAAGAATCAACCTTTTCAACCAGATCATGTACATGAGATCATGAAATGTCTTCATGAGAGAATTTCCAAGACATATCCCATATGGATTGTCTCTTAGAACTGAGAAGATCTTATTTTGATGGTTCACCTTTGCTGCTTACCCTCCTTATTCCTTCATTATCAAGAACAGACTCTATTGCACTCTTCAACTTTTCAACAATAACATAGTCAGGATAGTCCATATTTAATCTATCAAGAACATCAAATGTATCATATGGCCATCTCTTAGAGTTGTATCTCTGAGCATAAGGAATTAATAGATCTGTGACTTCTTCATCTTCAAAAATTGGCTCATCAGAGAATAGATCATCACCATCAGAGTTTGTAGCAGCATCAAAGTTTGGCAACTCATAGTTTAATGATTGAGAAGCTGTTATGCTCTGAGTACCTATAAAAAGAATAGAACATCCTAAATCACTCTTATTTTTTAAAGTAATCTCATTACTTCTCACATCACACATCTCATAACTTTTAATATTCAGAGTTTGCTCACTAGAAGTAACTAACTTCTTTCTCAATTCTACCTCTCTTTTTACTAGATCTAGTGTCTGCCTTACATTATTAGTTCTATTTTTCACACATTTTAGGTCAGGCTCACAAGAAAGGCTCAAATCACATTGTCCTACAGAAATAAGAGGTGGCTGAAAAAGAGTTCTGTGGTCACATGAATAGAGGTTCCCTTTATAGGATTATTCATGGTCATCCCAACAGTAAAAATTGGAAAGGTAAAATCTGAACTTATACTATCAGAGAATATAAATTCTGAAGAAAGGTAAGAGTTTATACCTTGAGTAGTTGTAGAAGTTGATGGAGTTTCCAAAGGCTGTGCAGAAAGAGGTTGCACCAGAATTGAATCAGTAATAGCCAATGGATGATCAGAGTATGTCTTCTCAGCATCAGTAACAACAGAATCTTCATTCTGAGATTTATTGCCTGCATCCAAACTTTAATTGGATGGTTCTTGTGGGGAAGAGACCTCAACAACTTCTTCAACCCTTTGAGCTGAAGGTTCTTGTGGGTTGTACCCCTGATTCATGTTGGCTTCATCTGCCTCAATTGTGGCAGTTATTATACTTTGAGCAACAGGTTCTTGTGTGCCAGGCCCTGTAGAGATTGTGACCTCACTTTTAGAGGTAGGTTATTATGTATCTTGGCCAAAGAGACTTGCTTCTTCTTATTTGTTCTGGTGAATAGCTTTGAACTTTGACAGACTGAAGATGATTTTGATTGTTTTGCATCCATCTCTTTTCTTAATTCTTCAGCTAGCTCCCTTACTCTTTCATAAGAAATCTCCTTTATGATTTATTTTGGTGAATGGACATGAGAATCAGATACAATTACTGGAGCAGCTGTTGCATCAACACTTTCCAAAGTGATTACAGGACTGGTAAAGGGATTAACATGAAGAGAGTTACCATCCATTTCAGCAAATTCATCATTTTCTTCTCTATTGGCATTTTCATCATCACCATCTACCTTAATACCACCGATGTTACTGTTTATTTGGTCAGGCAATGCAGAGTCACTAGATTTTATAAAAACATCAGAGTTTATCATTGCACCAGAGTTTATTGGCTCAGAGTCTAAGGCTGGAACTTGATCAGAGTTTACCTGATCAGATTTTAGAGTATCAATGGTTATTGCCTTGACTAATCTTCTCCTCTTCTTTGTAGGTTCAGGCATTGGATTGACATTGAATGGTTTCATGAAGGGAGCTAGAGGAATCTCAGAAGCTTTCTTAATAGTCTTCTTTAAAGGAAATACCAGACCTTCATTACTTTCATCAGAGTCTGTATTTTCATCAGTTAATCTTCTTTTCTTGGGAGAAGACTCTGAGACTGACTTGCCCTTTCTTTTCTTGCTTGGCCCTTGTTGAGAGGATTGTTTTACAATTGTAGTCTTTTGGGAGACAACAGAGGTTGACATCAGTGTTTGGGAATTAGTGTTTAATTGGTGTCTTGGGTTAGAATCAGAGGGTAATAAACTCTGATCCATAGCCACAGAGAGAAAATTCCTCCCATACGCAGTAGGCATTCTATGATTTAAGAGAAACTTGACCCATATGAGATAAAAAAGACTAGGCAATTTACCTTCATTATCCTTCTTGGCATCTTTTCGAGTTAGATCAGCAAAAATTTTCTTATTTATACAGAAACTAGCTAAACTTTGATCATTCTCAAAATTTACATCAGGCAATAAATAGCTAAAAATCAACTGTAAAAATCTAGCAAAGTATATTGTATGTGCATCATCACTAATTTTACCAGCTATCTGCCTAATCAACAAACAAGGAAAATTAAAAGTCAAGTTATGGGTCAGAGAATACCCAATTTGTTGTTACAGCTGAGGAATTACATCAAAATTGATGAATTTTATAGTGAAGGCCCTTGTTATACAATCAAAGAAGAAGCTCCATTTTCTTCTCAGATTCGGTCTTGTCAACTTCCCAACTTTGATAGACTGCCTCCATAGCCTATTGATTTAAATAACTCATTGATCTGTTCATCATCAACAATATCATCATATTTAGCCACTTTAGGAAGGTGAAGGGCTTGACGAACGACCTCAGGAGTGATTGAATGACTGCCATTGCAGTTGAATGTGATGATTGATTCCTCATCATCATCAGCATTATTAAACTTTACTGTGGACCATATTTTGATCAGAGNGTTCTTCATCATCATCAGCATTATTAAACTTTACTGTGGACCATATTTTGATCAGAGATTGAGCAGAAATGTCCTTATGTTCTTGAAGTGCATACCCAATACTGCTTTGTAGAAGAAAATCCTGAAAAACATGAAAATTTTGAGGTGCATCTGATTTATTTAACAGAGAGTTGTAGTTAGTAGCAGCGAATGTGTAATTTTGGAAAGAGATTCCTTTGGATGCCATTAAAATAGATATTTATAAGAGATTGATATTAGGGTTTTAGAGTACGAGAGAGATAACAAGATGCATATAGACAATTTAAAGTGAAAAATGAATTAACATATTCCCTCTCAATAACATATAGTCTGTAGTGGGACACATGGCATAAAATTATTGGAAGAGTAATGAGTAGAACAATTCTCAAAATACAGCATATATGTGTGTATCTGTGTATAGATATGAAATGTTTTTCGTGAAATACACGTTCCCTAATGATTACTTCTAATCAGAGAATAACAAATATGATGTTATAAATAATATCTCAGAGTTTAACATGTAGACTTAGATCAGAGTTTATAGTAATCAGAGTTTGCATTCACTGTCAAAGTTTACCACATACTCTGACAGAGTTTACCATAAACACTGATAGCTTGTGATCAGAGATTAGATGTTCCAACGATCAGACTTTACTTCATTTTCTGTCAGAGTTTACCACAGACACTGACAGAGTCCCAAAAATTCTGATTGTCTGCTACATGCCATCTGAAGTTGAGCCACTTATCACCATCCCTAATTCAGAAACCAATCTTGTAAAAGATGCTCCACACAGAGGCTTGGTGAATATGTCTGCTAACCGTTGATCTGTGGGAACAAAATGCATTTCAATTGTTTTTTCCATGATATGTTCTCTTATGAAGTGATATCTAATACTGATGTGCTTTGTTAATGAATGTTGAACTGGATTTCTTGTCATTGCAATAACACTTTGATTATAATAATAAATAGGAATTTTTAAAAAGGTTAAACCGTAGTCTAACAGTTGATTTCTCATCCATAAAATCTATGCACAGCAGCTTCTTGCATTGCAGTAACCCAATCTGCATCCTTTAGAGCATCTTCAACTTTTTTTTGCTCTGTTTTAGAAAGAAAACTATGAAATATACTTTCATTTTGAGTAGATTTCCTTGTCTGCACTCCACTTTCTAGATCACCAATAATCAAATCAGATGTATGATCTTTGGTCAATTTTCTTGGATGAGGAAGATTTCTTGAACTAGATGCTTCCCCATGATTTATGCCTTCATAGTATGATTCTTCAGTAAATGATGATCCTCCCCCTGAAGTTATGCTTCCATCAATGTTTGATGAATCAATGTTTAGACTTTCAGAGTTTGATGAATCCGAGTTTAGGGTTTTAGAGTTTGTATTTGTTAGAGTTTGGTCAGACTCTGATATTTTAATAATTGAGGTTTGTTCTACAATATCAATAAATGATTGATGTTGCTCCTCCTCAATATGTGCAGAATTTTCAATTACTGTTTCAATTATTTCTGAATCAGAGTTTAAGGAATCAGTGTTTAACTAATCAGAATTTACCTCATCTGTGTTTAGCTTATCAGAGTTTGAGTCATGCAATTCATTTTTAAAACTCAGAGATTCCTGACCATCTTCATCATGTAACCCTGTTATTTTTCCTTCATCAAAAGAGAGATTAATAGATTCCATGACTACCCTGGTCCTTAGATTAAACACTTTGAATGCCCTTGAAGAAGTTTTAGAAGTTGTTGCATAACCAACAAAAATGTCTTCATCTACCTTGAGTTCAAACTTTTTCAACTGCTCAGGATGTGTTTTAAGAATAAAACACTTGTTTCCAAATATGTGAAAGTATTTTACATTTGGCTTCCTTCCTTTCATTGTTTCATATGAAGTCATTCCATGTTTATTTATCAAAGTGCAATTCTAAGTAATGCATGCAGTATTCACAGCTTCTGTCTAAAAGTAAGTAGGTAACTTTGCTCCTTCTAGCATTGTTCTAGCATCTTCAATGAGAGTTCTGTTCTTTCTCTCAACTACACCATTTTGTTGAGGTGTACCAGGTGCTAAAAATTGTTGAATGATTCCTTATGTTGAGCCGAATTCCTCCATTATACAGTTCTTAAACTCTGTTCTATTGTCACTCCTTAGATTCTTTACCTTATGTGGTGATCCATTCTCAATCAAGGTGATATGATAAAAAAATAATATCNTTGTCTAAAGGTAAGTAGGTAGCTTTGCTCCTTCTAGCAGCTTCAATGAGAGTTCTGTTCTTTCTCTCAACTACACCATTTTGTTGAGGTGTACCACGTGCTAAAAATTATTGAATGATTCCTTTTGTTGAGCAGAATTCCTCCATTATACAGTTCTTAAACTCTGTTCCATTGTCACTCCTTAGATTTTGTACCTTATGTGGTGATCCATTCTCAATCATGGTGATATGATAAAAAAATAATATCAGTTGTTTCATCCTTTTTATGCAAAAAGTACACCCAGGTAAATCTTGTGTAATCATGTACTATCACCATAGTATATTTCTTCTTTCTAATGGACATAATGTTGACAAGACCAAATAAATCAAGATGCAATAGGTGAAAAAGTTGATCAATAGAATTTTTAGTCTTGCACTTGAAAGATGTCTTCTTTTGTTTGGCCTTTTGACATGAATCACAAAGTCCATCAGGATGAAATTGAACTTTTGGAAGACCTCTAACTAGATCCTTTTTCACCAATTCGTTTATATTTAAAAAGTTCAAGTGACACAACTTTTTTGTGCCAATTCCAGCTTTACAAAGATGATGCCTTTCCAGGTAAACAAGTTAAGGGACCATCAGAGTTTACTTCCAAGCTAGCTTCAAATAAATTGTTATGTCTGTGACCAATGAGAACCACTTTGCCATTCTTCTTACTTTTAACTTCACAGTGTGTTTCATGACATTTCACAGAATAACCTCTATCTGTCATTTAACTTAAACTTAATAGATTATGTTTGAGTCCTTCAACTAGAGCTACATTTTTAATGATGACATTTCCGATCACAATATTTCTATATCCCAGTATTCTTCCTATGTTGTCATCTCCATAAGATACTGCTGGGCTAGCCTTCTCCTCAAACTCTGAAAGCATGGATTTATTTCCAGTCATATGTGCAGAACATCCACTATCAATTACTAGGATATTTTTCCTATTTCCCTGTAATCATTAATGCAATTTAGTTAGTAGATTTGGGGACCCAAACAATTTTGGATCCTTTCTTTTGAAAATTGTTAACTTTTGCAGCAGAAGTATTTTTATCAGAGTTTAAGTTAACATAGTTTGCATTTTCAGAGTTTATACTGTCAGAGTTTATATTTTTGTTATCAGCTTTTATCACATATTTTTGTTTGACAACATGATTAGAAAAGACATGAGTTTTATTCAAATGAGGCAACAGTTCATAATAGTTGAAATACAAACTATGATATTTTTTACATGTGTAAATTGAATGCTAAAAACTACCACAGTGAAAACAGGAATTTTGTGGTCTATATCTAGTTTATTTTTTAGCCTCTGAACTAGGTCTATCAGGTTCCTTCTTTTTATTTTGCCTGTAGTCAATAGCAAGGTGATTAGAATTACCACATGTGAAACATGTTTTTCTAGGAGCATTAGGGATATTCTTATAATTATTCTCCTTAGAAATTCCTACTTTGCCATTTCTATTTCTCTTCACATTTTTAGGTTTATTTTTGTTTGTGACTGCCTTCAACTTTTCTTTAAGTTGCTTCTATGAGAGTAATCCTATATTTACTGTTTTATTCTCTAACACACTATTTTCTTTACCTTTGTTATTATTAGAGCATTCAATAGAGGTATTCTTCTTTCCATTACTAGCTCTAATAAAATTCACAAGTTTACTCAACTTTCCTTTTGTGTGTGTGTTTATATGTGTCTCCTTATCAGATTTATAACATAAGGCTGTTAGGAATATATTCATTTGATGATGTACAAAATACTAGAACATGGTCTAGATTAGTTTATCTGTAATAAGTCTTTCTAGTCTCTGAAATGAATAATCAGAGTCTAGATAGTCAACATTCATGTTACTTGTACTTAGAAGAATTTCTATAGAAAGTGAAACCAGAGTCTGCATGAAGATCAGAGTCTGGAAGGTGATCAGAGTCTATAGACTATCAGAGTCTATGATCCATCAGAGTCTACATGTGATCAGAGTCTGAAGATCATCAGAGTCTGAAGATTTCAAAGTCTATACAGTTGAGGATAAATTTGGAAGAAGGTCACAAGAATGGAAAGTCTTCGAAGATCAAGATAAATATATTGCAGATATGCTATGGGAAAGAAAGATAATTCTAGAAGGAAACTGTCAACTAATAATTAGGGATTTTATTCATATTGTAATTTTACTTTCTGTTATTAGTTGATAGGCAGCTCTTTATATAAACTCTATGTAACATAATTGTAAAGGTGTGGAAGTCGAAGCATAATTGTCTGAGTGAAATTTTATGAGAGCATAGAGATAGAGAGAGTTGCTGTGATAAACACATAGAAGCTGCTAGGGTTTGTGTACACCCTAGGAGAGTTTTGTATTCACAAATCAATAATACAAAATAGTACTTATTCATATTTTTGTGTTTGAGTTTGTTCTTAATTTGATTTTAAATCAGGCAGAAAAGACATACAAGTATTCAACCCCCCCTTCTATTTGTACAACTGGGAAAACAAAGGCAGATGTCCAATTCTTGTTAGAAAGTATTTGTTGGACTTTCTTACCAGAGTTTGTCCAAACTCTGGAAGCCTCCTTTTCTTTAGCTATATCAGATTTTAAATATTCAACTTATATTTCTAACTGAGTTTGCACGTGTATAGCATTCTCACACTCTTTCTTAGTGCTAAGCATGTGTGAATTTTCAGTTTCAAGAAAGTCATTCCTAGCAGTCAGAGTTTGTATTTCAGATTTTAATCTTTCATTTTCATGTGACTGTGATTTAAAGCTAACATGCAGAGTTCTAAGAAAAGACTTTAACTCATGGACATTTTCAATATTAATGTTGAAAACAGAGTTTGGTACCTTGTCAGAGTTTAGGATGGGAGCATCAGAGTTTGCCATGCCTCTTTAGAGTCTGAGGAATCCATCCAATCTTTTTTTGAGGTGATGAGAGCTTTCCCAGATTCCTTTCTTCTGCACTCAATAGCAAAGTGTCCCATCTTGTTACACTTGTAAGACTTGACCTTAGATTTGTCAAGTGTTTTAGCCTTACCATCTCTATCTTCTCTTTTCCTGAATCTTTCTCTATTCTCTGACTCTCCATGCTTCTTTTAGTAGTTTCCTTGATTTTTGTACTTCATATATTTCATCTTTTTGAAGCCTTTAACGATCATGACAACCATCTCCATTATGTCAGAGTCTGAAGAGTCATCAGAGTTTACATCAGAGTTTACCTCAAACTCTGATTCACTGTTTTCCTTAATCATCACAACTTTTCCTTTTCTTATTGAGGCTTTTAGGACTTTTTCTTTTGGTTCTTCAACCTTGGCCTCAATATTCAAGGCAACAGATTTTGCCTTGCTACTTTTTCTATTATTTCTTTGCTATAATTCCAAGTCATGAGTCTTCAGTCTTACATAAACTTCATCTAGAGACATCTCATCCAAATCAGCCCTATCTTTTATCAAGGATGCTTGTAGATCCCATTCTTTAGGAAGAGCCCTTAGAAACTTAGTGTTTGAATCCTCATTATCATACACCTTATCCACCAAAGCCAAGTTATTCAACACAGTAAGAAATTTATCATAGATATCAGTGAGAGACTCATTCTTTTTTGCCTCAAAGTAGTCATACTCTTGAATAAGAACCGATCTTCTATTCTTCTTGATTTACTTGGTTCCTTGACATTGGACCTCTAGTGCATTCCAGATCTCTTTTGCAATTTTACATGCAATTACTCTATTTGACATCATATAGTCTAAACTATTAAGTAGTATATTCCTTACCTTTACATCTTTCAAGACCTCTTGCTTTTCTTCATTAATCCATCCCTTCTTGTCTTTCAAATTTTAGTATTTAGGAACCCGTCTGCCTTCCACAATTGTTGATGACACTAGCTTGGTTGGTAGATATTGATCTTCTTTGATTCTGTCTATATAATCAAGACCAGTTGCTTTCAAGAACATCAACATCTTTACCCTCCATGTAGGGTATTCAACTTTTTTCAAGATTGAGATTCTGATACTTTCATACTTGTTTCTAGACATGTTTATATGATCTTTAAGTTGTAATCAACTGCCTGCTTTGATATCAATTGTTGCCCAAATAATAAACTATTATAGAAGGGGGGTTTTTTTTTTGAATATAATAGTATCAAATCAATCGACTAAGAACAAAAGTATTTAAAAGAAGTATTGTCTTGTATTACTCTTTGATAATCTGAATACAAAACTTTCTCAAGAAAAACAAAGTTCTTAAGAGCTACTAGGTTATGATAATGATATATCTTGAAAATGTTGTTAATGTTAACCTAATTCTGTGTTTATATAGAACACAATTACAAAATCAAATATAACGAAGATATTGATTACAGATAGATTTCAGAAAGGTAATTGGATTATAATAAGACACTTCCATCTTTATCCTAATCAATCTCTGATATATCTGTTTCCTTCTTTGACAAACTCTGATCTTCATAATCTCTATCGGTTTATAATCTCTGTTTGACTTATAATCTGATTTGCTTAAACTCTATCTTGATTAAACTCTGTTTGACAGCTTGTAAACTCTGATGACGTCAACATAAACTCTGTTCTTTAATAAACTCTGTTTGATATTCTCTAACAACATCAATGTTTGTATTTCCAACATCATGAATATTTCATGATTATCATTCACAAAATTCTGTTCATGAACACCTTAATTTACACTCATTCTCACGAAAATTTACGGATATTTTTAAAGAGTTTATTTTTTTCTTTCATGAACACAAAAATAACACATAAAAATATATAAGTTACAAATAACATTATTTGCATGAATATAACATTTTTTCAAGTTACAATATAGCATTATTATGATTCAATTAATATTACAAAAAATATATAAATTTAACAAAATCAAATAATAAATGAGTACAAAAATAAGTCTATTAATTTGTAAACAAATAGATACATAATTAGTTACTGTTTATAGTAATGTTCTAGAATATGTGTTCATGAACGTATTTTGAACTTGTTCGCGAACATGTTTACGAACTATGTTGACGAACATTAATAATCCTCTATGATCAGAATTTTTTATCATTAATGTTTTAACCTTTCAGAATGTTCAATGTATGGCTGAAGAATGAGAAGCTTATGAAGCTAATAAAAACATATCACATAAATTCAGTCAGGAGGGAAGGGGATTTGTATGGGGACATCTGTGACTTGAGAAAGATTTTAGTGAAATGAAACAAAGAGAAGAATGTAATTGTTTTCAAGACAATTGAGAATCTGGAAATAAAGCTAGGAGAATTAGAAGAGGAAGAAAAAGAGGAGGAAATAAAAGAAGTAAAGAAAAGTCTGGAGAAAGAATATGAAGTTAGTGACAACATGTTACATCAGAAATCGAGAATGTGCTGGTTAAAAGGAGATAGAAACAAAAAAATTTCCCACCAAGCTATTTTAAGAAGAAGGATCATGAATAAAATCTCGAAGATTAGTTAGGATGGAATGATTTGGAAACAACCTGGAGACATCAAAAAATGCTTTAGGAGCCATTTCAAAAAGTTCTTTGAAAAAAACAGACAAAGATATTTTCTTCAAAGGAGGAAATGTGATGGGAAAGAAGCTATGTCCAAGGATGGTGCAATTGCTTGAAAGAGAAGTGAATCTTGAGGAGGTAGAATATGTGCTTTTCCGAATGGGAAGAAATAAAGCTCCTGGACCAGATGACATCACCTTCGAAATGTTTATAAAGAACTTCTGGCCTGAGATGAAAGATAAAATCACTAAATGTGTAAGAGTTGGATAGAAAAATATCAGATTCATATTAGGTTGAATGTAACCTATACTGCATTTATCCCAAAAATCTAGGATCCTATACAGGTCAAGGATTTCAGACCTATCAGTCTAATGAACTATGCAGCTAAAATTATTTCAAAAATCTTGATAAACAGGTTGGATGTGGTACTGAATAAGGTGATCAATGATACACAAACAACTTTCATAAAAGGTAGACAAATATCTGATGACATCATGATAACAAATGAGATTGTGCATTCTATGAAGAATGGTAAGTTGATGGTCTATTACTTAAGATAGATTTTGAAAAGGCCTATGACTCAGTGGATCGGGATTTCTTAATAGATAATATAGAAAAGATGGGCTTTGGATAACAAATGAGATTGTGCATTCTATGAAGAAGGGTAAAGTTGATGGTCTATTACTTAAGATAGATTTTGAAATGGCCTATGACTCAGTGGATCGGGATTTCTTAATAGATAATATAGAAAAGACGGGCTTTGAAGTANTAAAAGATGGGCTTTGGATAACAAATGAGATTGTGCATTCTATGAAGAAGGGTAAAGTTGATGGTTTATTACTTAAGATAGATTTTGAAAAGGCCTATGACTCAGTGGATCGGGATTTCTTAATAGATAATATAGAAAAGACGGGCTTTGAAGTAAAATGGAAAGGTTGGATAAGATAATGGCTTGGATCAGTGAAATCAGTAGTTTTGGTTAATGGTTCACCTACAGATTGGTTCAATCAGAGAAGAGGACCAAGGCAAGGTGACCCTCTGTCACCGACTCTATTCAACTAAGTAGGAGAGTTTTTCCATGAAATGATGACTAAGGCTGCTAAAATAGGAGTATTGAAGGGAGTTAAACTAAATGAAAAATCAGAGAAAATCTCACACCTATAATTTACTGATGATACAATTATTTTTTGGAGGATAAACTCGAATTAATAAAAGCAGTTAAGAATATTATGTCGTGTTTTCAACAGACAACTGGTTTGAAAATTAATTTTAATAAAAGTGTAATATATAGGTGGAATAAGGGAGAGGAAGAAATGCAAGAATGGGTGTCAATTTTAAAATGCCAAGTGGGGAAATTGCCAATAAAATATTCGGGTTCAAAACTAGGTGGAAATAAGGTTTTTTGGGAACAATTGCTTGAGAAAGTGAAAAATAAATTAGTAGGGTGGAAGTGTAAAAGTTTGAACATGGCGGGAAGAAGGGTATTATTGCAGTTAACTATTAATAATTTACCAAGCTGTTGGTAGAGTTTGTATAGGATGTCAGTTGGTGTAAGGAAATATTTCGATAAAAAACAAAGAGATTTCCTATAGGGTTTCAAAAAAAAGGATCAAGATATACAGAAGAAAACACACTTGGTAAAATGAAAGAATATATGTGCAAGGAGGGAGGAAGAAGGGCTGAGACCGGTAAACATTGAAAAAAGAAATTGGATGATGATGGGGAAATGGTGGTAGAGATGGTGGGCTGAAAGAAACCACACATGAAATAAATTATTGGGTAAGAAATATAGTTTAAAAAAAGAAGAAGGACTGGAATAATGCTTGCATAGAAATGAAATTTCAGAGATGGTGAAGGGAATAGTGGGGATATGAGGAAAAGAAGAAGTAAGAAACATCCTATCGAAAGAAAATTTTGAATGGAAAATAGAAAATGGAAGCATCATTCAGTTTTGGGAAGACAAGTGGAATGGTGCAGGGATCTTGGTTGATAAGTTTGCCAGAATGTACCAGTTATCTAAATTCAAACACGTTTCTGTAGAGGATTTGTAGAAAAAGTTAAACGGGGTGATGATCTTTGGACAAGAAAATTAAGGTGGGAAGAGGAACAAATAAATGAAATATCATAAATAAGCAAAGTAATTCAATTCTCAGAAAAAAGATGTCGTCAAATGGGAAATGTCAAAAGGAAAATTTAAAGTTAGCGAAGGCTATAGAAAGTTGGATGACTGCATGGAGAATGTTGATTCAAAATGGATGAAAATATGGGAAATGAAGATCCCTCCAAAGATTATAGTTTTTTTGTGGAAATTGGAATAAGGTGTGCTCCAAATATTTTTTTTTGAAAAATAGAATAAATGTGGATATTTAAGATAGATGTGGATGGTGAAATGTGCAGGGAGAAGACATAATTCACTTATTCTAGGATAGTGCGATGACATGATGGATATGAAGAAGAATTGAAGAATGGTTGAGTATAAAATTTTCAAACTTCAATAAACAGAACATATCATCATGGACATTGAAAAATTTAATACAGAGAAAAGTAGGCAGAGAAATGTGGGAAGTGATATTGACATCAGTCCTATTGTCCATTTGATTAGCCAGGAATGAGCTGATATTTAAGCAAAAAAAGATAACTAAATCTGAATGGGAGTCACTCATAAAAATCAGAGCTTTCAAATGGTGTGAAGTAATCAATATGGTAAGAAAAGAATTTAAAAATCTGTGATTCCAGAGTCCAGGAGGGGTAGTGTTATTTTCAAACAAACACAATAGGAGGGATAAGAAATTGAAAGGAGAGGAGATGGTGTCATGGTGGGGTTCGCTGATACTTCATGGATAATTGAAAAGAATGGAAAAATATCAAGAGGGTTTGGTGGTTATATTATGGATAATAAAAGTATGATAATATTTATTTTCTATGGTCCTTGTAAAGCTCATAGTCCAGAAATAGTTGAGGAGAAAGCATTATTATTCTTGTTAATGCGAGCAAAAGAGAGAACGGGAAAGAAGTCAACATAGTTGCTAAAATGGATAGTATATTAGTGGTGGATGATTTTTGAAAAAGGAAAGGAGGTTTAATTATAGATGTTTCAGAGAACGGACCTTAGAATGAAATTTTGCAATGTCCAAAAGTGAGAATAGGACACATGAAAAGAGAGGAAGTAAAAGGAGCAGATGAGTTGGCAAAATAAGGAAGAGTTATACAAAAATTTATGCATGAATGGTATTAACAGATAATAATAAATTTTAAATTCAAGAAGAAATTGGCCTAAATGTTGGGTTCTGATACGGGCTTAGTGAGTTGGAACCCAGTCAATGAAGTGGTTAAGAATGAGTAATAGATAAATATAATAGAAGAGTCTAGTAGATGCATGTATATGGTTAGTGTATTAATATGAGGTGGGTGAGGGTTGAAGTGAAGAAAAAGAGGCATAAGAAATGATGGTCCAACTGAAAACTTCATCTATTAGACATTGTATCCGGTGGAGTATGTGCAAGGGGATTGGTCAGGTGTGGTTATATATATGGGGTGGCTCTTTAGTGGGTAGAAGCAAAATAAGATATATTTCAGAGAAATAGGGATAGAAGCAGATGGAAATACCAAGAGGCTAGCAATTTATGAAAGAAGGCCTTGTTAAGGTGAATGTTCACGCTGTTTACTACGATGAGGCATTTTCAAACGACAACAACTCAGGCATATGTGTTGTTATTAGAAACCATGAAGGTCTATTATCAAGATGATCTCATGATCTATTAAAGGCTAAACAGAAAGACAAGAGACACATTATCTTGGAATCTAGACAATGATGAAGCAATGTTTGAATGAGAGGGTCTGAGGTGGTTCATAGATCCAAACNCAGGTGTGGTTATATATATGGGGTGGCTCTTTAGTGGGTAGAAGCAAAATAAGATATATTTCAGAGAAATAGGGATAGAAGCAGATGGAAATACCAAGAGGCTAGCAATTTATGAAAGAAGGCCTTGTTAAGGTGAATGTTCACGCTGTTTACTACGATGAGGCATTTTCAAACGACAACAACTCAGGCATATGTGTTGTTATTAGAAACCATGAAGGTCTATTATCAAGATGATCTCATGATCTATTAAAGGCTAAACAGAAAGACAAGAGACACATTATCTTGGAATCTAGACAATGATGAAGCAATGTTTGAATGAGAGGGTCTGAGGTGGTTCATAGATCCAAACCATGCTAATGTGATACACCAACTAGAGCAGAGAAAGAATGATCCCAATGGATCTTGTCAAGTGGCTACTGTGCATGCAGATAGGAATAGATTCACGAGGTACTTTGTGGAAGACGGTGCACGAAACAGAACAAGGTTGGTGGTGTACAGGAGACCTTTTGGCCGTGTGAGAGAATTCTGGAGATGGGACATGGGATTGAGAATCTTGGGTGACAGGTTTGAAGAGGTCGGGGAGGAAGAGTACCAAGCTGAAGAAGTAGAAATCATTGAGGAAGAGGAATAAGAGGAAATTGATTGGATCTTGGAAGACGTGGATTCGGTTAGCATATGAAGGGCATAAGGAAGAATAGGGTCATTGGACTACTAAAGGAAAACAAAGATGGTGTTTTCTTTTTCTAGGGTCTCATTTGTTTCGATATAACTCAACTACATAACTAGAAGTTCTTTGGATATAAATTAGGTGCATGTGTTTGGTTTAATGAATTTTAAACCTGATAAGGGAACTATAGGTTCCAAGATTTTTGTAGTTACTACAAAACACGGGAACTTAATTACCTAGGTTCAATATAAAAATACTAATTACTTACCAAAATTAACTATGTAACTTCTAGTTACATAGTAATAAATCAAACACAAATATTTTAATTACCTTGTAACTTTATGATGTAACTTATTTACAAAGAAGTTCAAGTTCTTACGTAAGTCAAAAGGTGACGAACCAAACGAGGCCTAGTTTTATCTTTTATTTTATAGTATGTAATCTTAAGTCTGCAGGTAGGTTGTAAGATGCAAGGTTGGTATTTTGTGCTCATGGTATCGGGCATAGGTTGGTAAAGTATCATCCAACCAAGTCTTGAAGGGGTTGTAATTTTATTCAACAGGAATGAAATTTCCTTTATAAAAAAAAGACCATTAAAGTATAATTTAGTTATGAATTTATTATATATAAATAATTATTTGATAAAATTTATAAAAAATGATTTTACAAAATCAAATGATAAGGTGTCGTATAATGATTAAAAGAATACCTTGTAACTATTGACAAATATTAGAACCTCTAACATAATTATTAAATATTCAAAAACTATGCATCAAATTTTGATTACTTACATTATATCCTATATATAATATACATAAAGGAATCTTATTCGAGTACTAACACAAGTCAAAAAATCGATTCCTAATAATTACATAATATTATATAATTATTTATAAATTATAACTAATATTATACTAATAAAATCTAATAACATCTTATTTCAATATTATCAAAAGTTTAAAATTCATTATTAAGAATTACATAATATATTTTATTTGTAAATTTACATGGAAAACTATAATTTTAAGGTTTCCTTCGTCACTACACCGTTTCTTTATCCATGCTTATAATTTTGTGTTGCACAGTTTTTGTGAGAATAGATAAACTTATTTCTCTCACTTTAGTCTCAATTTTATTTTTTGACAAACAAAATTTAATGCATTCATTAAAATACTCGAATACAGTTAGGATAACCGCAGAATGATAATACAACCTGATTGGGAAACAAATAAACGAGCTAAACAAATAGTCAATTTATTTTTAGATCGCTTAACATATAGAATTAAATTTTTTGAATTAAAATGGATTACAATAACTTCCCGAACAATCCAAACTATACCGACCCGGAAACTAGTAGCATCACAATTGACTTTCACCTAAACGCCGTAGCCCAATATTCAAACTTTTTAATAACATCAACTAAAATTGGGGAAACATATGTCCCCAACCTATGAACAATCTTTTGTTGTGAAAGGTGAGCTTTTACGATATCCACCACCGTCCCAAATTCGATGCAAGAATACCGGATCTCCAAAAAAACATATAAATTGTTTCCAACGAAATCAACACCAAAACACACAAGTACTTCCAATAAAACACACTAACACTCAAAATGAATAGTTTTTAGAAATTTTTGGAATAAAATCTCGAATTTATTGAAAAAAAAACTTTATAATAGAATAGAGGATGAAAGAGCGAAGATGATTTAATTGGTGAATGAGATTGTAGATTTGGAAAATGGAGAATGTAAAAACCGCCTATAAACCCTGAAGACGGGAGTCACTCTCATCACAGAGTCTCAGCGACTAGACATTTTAGTCTCTATTTCATATGCATATATAAGAGCAAATATGTGTGCATCCGGTCATTTCTTAATAATTATATGAATTGTATAATTATTTATAAAGTATAATAATTGTTATGCTAATAAAAATTTCATATCATTTCATTCAAATATTATCAAAAGTTTAGAATCTATTATTAATAATTACATAATATTGTATTATAGTATATAGGATACAATTAATATTATACTATGTAAAAAATATTATACTAATAAAAATATAATATTACATAGCACACCAATAACATATTTAACTATAATATTTATAACTTTAAATATGTTAATAAACCTTTCACTTTTGAATATTAACAACAATATACAAGAATTTTAATAGGACCCAAATAATGGGTGGAATAAACTAGAAAGATGAGTTGAATATCTTATTATCTTTTTAAAATTTTGATCTTGGCATTTTTATTGTTTTTAAACTCTTTACTAGTTAACTAATAAATCGAGTATGAAAATTAGAAGAGAGAAAAGAAAAACAATACCACACAGATGATTTTATCCTGGTTTGTGATGGCGCAACCCCTAACAAATTCGCTCACCCCTACTCTAGTCCTAAATGAAATAATTGCTAAATTAGATAACAAAAAATAATAACCATGTTTATTATGCTAGGTTTATAATTATTATTAGTAACCATTTCACGAAAGAAATTAAAGTAGACAGGGAAGGTGAAACCTTAGAATGCTGGGTTAAAAAAAGAGTGTTCAGGATCGGGTCAGAATCAATCTTCATATAAGGTTGTGCCTGATCTACCCTTCACTTTTACATGTATATTTCTCTATTCATGGTATATCTACCATACATTTTTCTCAATCTCAAAGTTTTTTGCCTTCATCTGCAATGAAGGGTGTTCGCAATGACCACAACCCTCTTACCCAAGCAATGAAACCTTCAAAACCCAAATTTAAGAAACCAGACTCAACAGTCTCTCAAAAGGTTGTTATTGTAAAACCCAAGAAAAACACTAAACCTGGTGGGAGTGTGTATGTGTGTATTAAGGGTGATGAAATTGGGGGAAATCAAGAAACCCAGAAGTACAAGGATGGAGAGGGTGAGATAGTCCATCCAAGCCACCATGTATCCTCTCAAAATGATACAGAGTTTGAAAATGAATCAAACAAATGTTTAATGGCGTCCTCTTAAAAGGATGTCAATATTGAAAAAAGTCCCCAACCAGGGACATTGAAAAGAGTAATGAACACAATTCAACCTAAACCAACAAGAATTTTTTTTAAGGAGGAAGAAATCAAAGGCAATTGTNATTTTAAAGGAGGAAGAAATCAAAGGCAATTGTGCAGGGCAATTATACACTTGTCCAACAAAAAATATATGATATTTTTGGTGCACCTATTGTCTCTGTTCTTGAAGTATATCTAGTAAATCTAGTGATATAACCCATTATTTATCTATACCTCAACTCAAAATCATATTTCTCTCCTTATTTTTTCATCCTCAACACTCCTAACCAAGCAAGAAAACCTTTAAAACCCAAATTTGAACCTCAATAGTCTCTCAAAAGGCTTTCGTTGTAAAATCCAAGAAATATACTAAATTTGAGGGGAGTGTGTAGGTGGTTAATAAGGGTGAAGGAATTAAAGAAACTCAAAAAATCCAAAAGGGCAAGGTTGGGAAGTGTGAGATAGTCCAACCAAGCCACCATGTATCCTCTCAAAAGGTTATAGTGGTTGAAAAGGAATCAGACACATCCTTGTTGGCATCCTCTCAAAAGAATATCAATATTAAAAAGAGTCCCTAACCAGGGATATTAAGAATGGGAAGGGACATAATTCAGCCTACGTTAGTAAGAATTTTTGAAAAGAGGAAGAAATCAAAGGCTATTGCACACACTTGTTCAACAAAAAAAGTTTGATATTTTTTGTGAACCTTATGTCTCTGTTTTTGATNCGAACCTTATGTCTTTGTTTTTTATACATCTCTAGTAAATGTAGAGATTCATTCGCATTCTTTATCTATAAATTTAGCTCAAACTCCTACTTTTTTATTTCTGTGGAAAATATAGAATGTTCTATTAGATAACCAGACATTTTATAATTTTCCCTATTTACAACTCAGGAAAGATTCAACACTCTCACCTGTTTCTCTAAATAAAGATAACACATTAGAGGAACAAAAATCACTCTCAAAATTAATCTTTGATATTGTTTTCCAAACAAAAATCACTTCAACTAATATCTCTTCTTCGATGGATATTATCACATATGTTGATCCATCATATCCATCAACATATATTCAATTGATGGATGTTCATCAATCGATGCATATTACACATCCATCGACAGATACTCGAAACTTATCAATTGATGTTGCAAAAATCTTAGTAGATATGATTAAGATGAGTGAGAGGTTGGATTGATTCTAGGAAAAATGAGAGGATGAGTGTGAGAAGCTCCTTACTTCTTCTAAGGAGGCAAAATGAGAGAAAGAGGGTTCCACCTTAGAAGGTGAAGGTAAGTTGAGTGAGAGAGAGTTGAAATTCTAAAATGAGATCTTGAAAGAAAATAGATGCATTGAGAGTCAGAGTGACAATGAGAAAATTGCACAATTTTAGTAACAAGAAATTGGGGTTAGATTCATGCGGAGAGGAGATGGTAGGAGTTGTAGAGGGTGAGGTTGGTGATGCATGTATTAATACTGAAGCTGCCAATGTTAGTGAAGCGGTAAAAGATATATATGTTAGTGAAGAAACATTTCAACATCATGTTCCTACTTATAATGCACTAATATCTACATCAAATGCAGAGGCTGGAAGATTATTAGGGTTGGTGCATACTGAGCAATTACAAGGGGTTATAAGGAAAACATTGAAAATATTTAAGATATTGCACACATCACTCATGAGGAGCTATAGTCTAATAGTGAAGAAGATGCAAAAGATACTTGGATAACAGATGAAGCCATCACTCTTGGAGATGCTGAGAGAGAAATTATCTCTCAGTATAAAATGGCCATGATGAAAACTGAAATAGAGGACCCTATTTAGAGAAGGATTGCATCCCTTTACAGGGAACAAGTCAAGATTTAAAAGAAGAAAATGAAATGGGGTGAAAAAGGTTGTCAAAGAGATTACATATGCCATGATAAAGGTCAAGGATATCACACAAGGATATTGGATGAAATGATTTACATTCATACAATATTACAAATTCAATAAATTTTGAAGAAAGAGTCCATTGTGAATGAAAAATGGCAGAAGATAGAATCAAGGCTAACCACGGTTGTAGACAATTTGGCTAAACTTTTGCAGGGTCAGGCTACAAGAAACCAGTTGCTCAACTATTCATCTATACTTCAAATCCTAAGTATCGATGATAACAAAAAGGGAGAGAATGTAGGTGTGGTGCATGAGCCCATTTCAAGTCAACAATATCCGGATGTTGTAGTAGCTCAGCCTATAATTTGAAAGAAAAGAGAAAGGTCTATACTACAAGAATCAATAACAAAGAAAGCCACCCTGATTTCACATAAGAATGTATTTATAGGGCTTGATGTCATTGAAAGTAGAAGAAAGGAAAAACATGTCCTGGACGCTAGAAGAATTTTAAGGGAGCCAAAAATAGCAAATAAAATTGCTGATATAAAGAAGCAGTTGGAGATATTGAAATAAAATATAGAAAATATGTCGGAGACTACAGAAATAGTAAACTTGGACATAGTAATTCAACAAGCCATGATAATTAATGAAAAGACCAAAGAAGGTACTAAGAAGGTGGAAGACAATTTGTAAATGAAGTAGGATGAAAACAAAGGTGAAAAGAATATTTCATGCAGTAACAAGGATACCCCATCAATAAGGAAAACATGTGAAGCTTCAAGTTAGGAAATCAGGAGCAATTCTTTTCCAACATCTAAAAAGTGTGACAAAGGAATGGTGGATATGTATAAGGAGTCAAAAGATGATAATTAGTAAGTTCTGGGAGATGAAAAAAGAAACCAGAAGATAAATCCAAGTGTTTACACATCAATATGCAACTATCTTCAGGAATGACAAAGAGGTTAAAGTATCAGACATGAACCTTTTCTATAAAAAAGCTCTAAGGGAATGAATGATTCTCAATGCACTGCAAGAAAACATGATGGCATTCACAGTGACTGAAATAATCATTGAAGAGGGTGAAGCTGAGTAGATAAGGAGGGATGAGATGAATGCCATACAATGGCAACAATAACAAGAAGAAGCTCAAACAGGAAAACCAAGAGTAAAGGGTAGAGGCTAGGAAATAAAAGTTAGAGTTGTAAAAAAGAAGAAGCAACAAAATGTTGTTTCCACTTCGAGCAACCCTACACAAAATGATCTGCCCTCTATTCCTGATGTACATGAAAGTTCTTCTCAACTAGATGCAGATGTCAAAGAGGAAGAAGTAGTGGAGTTATATATATAGGAGTATATTTGCAGAGAAACTAGGGAACCTGAGGTGATGATAAATTAACTTATTTTAGAAAAATCATAGAGAAGTCCTAGAAGTAGTGATGACATTTTCATTTTAGAAATCGAGAATGGAATCAAAAAGATATACCCTGTTAGACTAGTCTTAAGTCAAGACTATCAAATATTGAGGAGATTCTACAATGTGATAGATAAGAACATTCCATTTCAAAGGAGGGTTGCTTAGGATCTGCTTCAAGCCATCACAAGACTATAAGAGATGAAAAGGAAACCTCTCAATGTCTAGAATCCTGAAAGTAAAAAGGTTTCACTTGAACCTTTTTATATGATGATCTTCACAAATATGGATGGAATACAAAAATACTTTGATATTGACAAACTCATAGATGTACATCCAAATATAGAGCTCAATTTCCTTGCAAGCCAATTAACAGGAGGTGATTGGGATGGGAAAATATTAAGGCAGTCTCTCTTGAGGCGGATGACATATAACCCAGAAAGGAAAAATGATAAGAAATATAAGATGAAGAAGAAGTGAAGACTGAAAATTGAAGATCAAATATCTAATCAAGTTAAGAAGTAAAATGTCTTCGAATAGTACCTCTGAAATGGTATCTTATTATTTCAATAATTATAATTTAATGATTCTATAAGTCTTGTTAAAATTTATATTGTGTTTTGTTATCATCGGCCTAATTTATGCCTATTACTCTGATAAACATAAATAGAGGATATTGTTAGGAATTATGATAGTTTCAATGTTAACATAATACTTAAATGATTAATGAATATGTGCTCTATATATATCCATTGATTAGAAAACCTGTTATCAATTGATATTGTTCTCTAATTGATAAATGAGATATGTAATTTTTTATCTGTAGTAAATTGTCAAAGTTTTATCCATTCAAATATGTAATTGATCGATGGATAATCCTAACAAAGTCAATGTATATCATTGTTTTGATTGATAATTATTCATCAACAAATGGGAAGAATTGGTTGTCAAAGTATAGATATTTGAATATAAAAATTAATACAACTGAAGGATAGATCGATGGATATGTACTCTATACATATCCATTGATTACGAAACCTGTTATCAATTGATATTGTTCTCTAATTGATAAATGAGATATGTACTTTTGTATCTATAGTACATACTCAAAGTTTAATCCATTGAAATATGTAACTGATCGATGGATAATCCTAACAAAGTCGATGGATATCATTGTTTTGATTGATATTTTGTTCATCAACAAACGTGAAGAATTGGTTGTCAAAGTATAGATATTTGACCATAAAAATTAATACAACTGAAGGATAGATCGATGGATAAAGGATCAATGGATACTACAATAAAGATTCGATGGATGAAGATATGTTAATGAATACAAGAGCCATCGATGGATTTACCAACTGATAAGTTAAGTATCAATCGAAGGATATCATATCTATCGATGAATGCAAATAACTGTCGACTAATAAGCTTAACAGCTAAATATCAGTTAATAACTACTTATCAAGAAAGAGAAAGACAAAATGTTAGAAATTTTTGCAAAACTCTGGACTACTTACAAGACATTCAACATTGTCTAAGTGTGAAGTCTCTTAAAAGTAGAAGTAGGCCATCCCATGAATTTTTGAAAACTAGAAGAATTCCCAAAATGCACAATGCAAAAGGAATGGTAATGTACAACAAGTTCTACTTTTAGTCATGTTTGTTTTCTCTATTGATAGGTTAAAAACTAGTAATACTTGTATTATATAAACGAGTATATTAGCAGTATAGAAGTGTATGTAAGAAAAATATAATCATTTCTTTTTATTTAGTTTATAGAGAGAAAAATATTGTATAAGTTAGAAGAATTATACGGTAAAAATCAACAATTGTATCTAGGATACATATTACTTTTCAAGTGCAATAAAAAACCATTAGGTGGATCTACTCCAGATCACCACCAGTAAGTTTAAAGATTGTTCTTTTTTTAATTTTTTGTGTTCTATAGTTTTATAATTAATATCTGCGTTCAAATACTTTGTTGTATATATCTTATACAAACTTATAAATATAAAAGTTTTGAGCTTGTATTCAAACCCACCCATCTACAAACTCATTGTAATCTAAGGGTATAA
>QRFB01002527.1:3557-27094 GCA_008931105.1 Oenanthe javanica
GGGGGGGGGGGGTTGAATACAAACTTAACAATTATACCAAATTCTTGCGGATTTAAGTTTGTATAATAAAACTATTTGAGTATTTAGAATATTTGAACTAAGAAATACAACAAAAATTAAACTGAAAAACTTGAAAACAAATCTTTTAAAATTACTAGTAAATTGAACTAAGAAAAACACTACAAATATTTTCTATCTTTCTATTGTGCTATGCTTGAGTTTTTGTTGTTCAACTTCTACTTGTTGCTACAATGAACTGCTAAACTATATATAGAAGTTCATTTCCTACTTCTATTTTCTATCAACTGATAAAGATACAAAACACATTTTAAAATTTTTGCACTAAAATAGAATGTAGTTTCTTTCACAGTCTTCCTGGGTCTTTGCCTTGTTCTGAAAAAGTCTTTGTCTTGTTCTTCTCCTTGAAGACTGTGATCCTTCGAAAGTCTTTACAATCTTGATAAGACTGTCTTCCATTGATTCAGACTCCTGCAAAAATTCCATTCCATTTGTCTTTAATTGTTTTGGGAAACTTTGATCAACTGATAATTGTTGTGAAACTTATCAGTTGAACCTTCTTTGTTTATCCATCGATGGATAGGTTATCATTGATCAATTGATGTATCAATGGATATTTGAATATCCATCAATCCCTTGTCCATTGATTGTCTTTTTATCCGTTGATTATCTTGTTGCTTTTATCCGTTGATGGAGATCCAATGATTTGACTCTTGTTGTCTTTCATCCATCAAATAATATCTATATCCATTGACTTCTTTATCCGTTGATCACTTCATTTGAGATAATTCTGACTTAAGAATATTTATACCTTGTCAGCCATTCTTCACATCCGTTGATGAGCTATCAATTGAGATAATAAATATCAATTGACTAGTACATAAAATCCATCAAAATATTACAATTAACTGATGAGATAAGAACTCTGAATCAACTGTTACAATCCATTTTATCAGTTGATTAACACCAACTTCAACTAATAAATGATTCCCTAGTCAGTGGATATTTATAAGTCATATACCCATTGACTAGTTACAAAAACTAAGATCAAATTTATAATTCTAAGTAAATTTGTTATCATCACACTACATGATTCCTAACAATCTCCCCCTATTTATGAATATGAGAAATATACATAAATCTAATGTTGATGATAACAAAAACCCTAAACATTTTCATTTTGTCATGAATTTTAAATTTGACAAGTAGTACAATTATGAGACAAAGAATTTAAGTACCAGTGATACATGACTTCTGAGAAGTTATAGGTGATTCTGATTTAGTGTCTTCCCTTTCTTCTTCCCCTAAACTCCTCATTCTATCTATCTTCATTTTCTCACATTTTTCTGTAAAATGACCCTTTCAAAATCTTCTCATCCACAACTCTATAGTCCAATTGGCTTGCAAGATAATTAAGCTCCAGGTTGGGCAATTTGTCAATCTCCTGACATATATTAATTCATTTATCTTTGCCCTCCCCGTCCTTGTAGATCATCATGTAAAAAGGCTCATGAAGGACCTTCTTCCCTTCAGGATTCCATAATTTGATTTTGTCGTCCCTTTATTCCTGAACATGTGCCTCTCTCATGTCCTTCATTCTTCGTAGAATATCTTGTGCAAGCTCATTGGTTAGATAATATTTCCTGTTGAGTAGAGTGTAGATCTTCCTCAGAGTTCCATAGTCTTGTTGCATGACTTGAGAGAAGGTAAAAGATGAGTGTGAACCATCCTCATATTCAGCATGGAGAAGATCCACATCTCTTTTCCTTTGGCCCTTAACAACTATCAATCCCACAGTTTTGATTGGGATGTAGTTGCTTGCCTTTGATTTAAACACTTCTATCTCCTTGGATTGACCACTTCCAGATGCTAGACTTTTATTCTCTATCCTCTTTGGTTTTTCATCCTTAGCCATTTCTACTCCATCCACATTCTTTTGACACCAAAGGTTTTAGCAGATTTGTTTACCCTTTATCTTGTTCTTGGCTTCTTCTCAGCCGCTTTCCTCCTGGGTTCTAAAATCCTTTCATTTTCTTGATCAAACTTCCTTTTTAGTTGAATGGCTAGCTCCTCTCCTGCCTTATCTTGCTGCTTTCTTTCTTTAATGCCAACAACTATTGCTTTATGCAATAGCTTTTCACCTCCACCTGGAATGGAATTCTTCTTCTTTCCATCTTCAATTAATATTCCTTTCCCTTTCCTATCATCAAGCTGTTAGCTTCCTTCTTCCATCCTTTTTTCTCCAGCCTCAAGAGATTTAGAAGATCCAAGAACTACAGTCTTAGAATTTGACTTTGTTGGCAATGAAGTAGTTGTTATAATCCCAATGGGCTTCTCTGCATCTATGGCTTTATTCTTTCTTTCAATGACATCAAATTGCTGAATAATTTTCTGAGCTATCTCCCTTTTCTGAGCCAATGAATCCTTCTTGGATATTACATCCTCAGATGCCTTGATCACAGTTGTTACCCTACTCCTTAATTCACCATCAGCATTTTCTTTCTTCCTCTTTTTATTATCAGCAACAATAACTAAGGGTTGAGAAGAGGAAGGAGTTTTCAAAATTATGCTAAGAATCTTGACTTGGGTGACTTGGTTTGCTAAAATTTGTTGCATATTTACTTCCATAATAGTGACCCTTTTCTCTAAGTCTACAACTTTGTCCTTGGCTGTAGATTCAGTGTCAAACCTTTGTTTGATTCTGTGCATTGTTGTGAGATTGAGTCTTGAATCAATGTAATTGTCATAACGAGTCTTGTTGGAATCAAGATCATCCCAAATACACTTTAATTCTTTCTTTGTTGCTGTGACTTGAATTGTTTGAATCTTGAGGTTGTCCCTGTAGAAGTTGAGAATTCTTCTTTGGATGTAGTGTTGGTCCCTGATATTGTAGAAGGAGGGTTGAATACAATATCTAAATTTATTCACAGAATTTCGGATTTAAAAGTATTATTTTAATTAATCATAAAATATTAATTTTAATGAAATACTGTTCAAGTAGAAGATATGATTTTTAGCTTGAAAAGTATTACAAAATTAATAAGATGAAAGTGTAAATAACTATTTAAAATTTTAGAACGATTTTGACATGAGTTATTCTAAAATAACAATTATAATTCAAACCAGCACAAAAAGTCTGTGAATATTACAATTAGACAAATTACCGAATTTGAATGTTTTTCTAACGAAATGAAATATGAAGTCTAAAGCCTCATATTTATAAAGGTTGTAAAACTTGTATGACATTTGCAATATGATAATTTTTAGACTCTTGTTATGCCTTCAGACTTTTTGAAATACCATGGGTATGACTTTTCAACTCTGTGTGACTTTTGATTGTTCTTGCATGAATTTTTTTCAAGTGGCTTTAACATGTCTTTTTGTCTCAAAAAATCGGTATGAATTTCTGTAAAAGCTTTACCATGAATTTTCTTCAAATGCATTCAGTATGACCTTTTTCAAAGTCATTTTCGGTATGACTTTTCTCACAAGGCTCGCTATGACAATTTTTACAAAGCTCAGTATGACATTTTTTTAAGGCTTCAGTATGACTTTTGAACTTGACTTTGTATGACCTTTTTTAATCAAAATTCGGTATGACTTTTTATTAAAGTCTAAAAGACTTATTAAAATCATACTAAGTCATATCTTTTATAACAAATTAAATCTACTTAATTTAATTAAATAATTTTTAAATTAAATTAAATTCAACTTGAATTAATTTAATTAATTAATTAATTAACTTTTGATAGTAGAATTAAAATACTATCTTGACTTGTACAACCTTGTTGTTATCTCCGACATCTTTCTGTCTTTACTCTGTCTTCTGTCATAAAACCACTTATGTGATAAATATTTATTAATTAGTTAACACAAAAATGTACTGTCTGGTTCATTTGTGCCATAATAAAATAAATATTCTTCACCTTTTAAATTTAAAAGCCGTGGTCTTCTGTCTTTCTTCTGCTTTACTGTATTTCCTCTTTTATTTTCTTCTTCTGGAATCTTCGTATAATAGCCACTTAAAATCTTCTGAAATACTACTTCTTTATTTTTCACTGACGCTTGAACATATTAATGAACTTCTTCCAGTGTTGAGTAGTAACCTAATCAAAATACTTCTGATACTAGGATTCTTCATGTCTAGTTGACTTTCTTCGTCTTGATTCCTGTTATCATATTTATTATTTACTTTTCTTTCTTATCTGAGTTGAGTTGTCATCTAGTTATTATAAATAAGCCTAGTCATATGCCTTTTAATATACCCCTATTTGTTGTTAAACATTTAACACATAAATTTTTAGAGGATAACCCAACTAACATCGAAGAAAATAATACGACATTTGAGAACTATAAATAACAAAAAATTCTGGTATTATATTTAATAATTTTCCAGATTCAAACATGAAAGATAAATTCAAGATAGATGTTTCTCTAGAATGAACATATTTTATAGAGTTCTATCTTGACCTATCTAAGTCTTCAATCTTCACCATCTTTAGAAGTATCTACTTCACCTTCTTCTAGATTTGAATTCTTGTGAACATGTGTCATTGGTATGTCTTCAGTGGTTGATTTCTCTAGCTGTATGGGCTCACCATATAACCTTCTTTGTTCAGCACATGCTAATTGCCAAAACACCTCTTGCTCAACATGATCTTCTTCCTCTTCTTGAATATCATAAGGCTAACTTAAATCTATTTTTGACATTTATCGAATGTAAGATTTGATACCCTTTGATAAGCAGTAATTACAAATCTTTTCACCAGCATTTGTCTTATCTTGAGTTTTGAACCCCTTAGACCTCAACATAGTCTCAACCTCAATCATGTACTTGACTATATATTTCTATAAGGAATTCTCATCTAACTTTAGGATCTGAAAATAATTATTTGTGAGAAACCTTATCTCATGAGGATCATGAATGATTTGAGGACTAATAACTTTTGCAAAATCTCCGAGTCTATCTCTTAGAAGCTCATTATCTTCTGAACTCCTTTTCACTTTATTCATCATTGTCCACAACACAGATAGAGATCTTTCTATGAATAACTCTAATGATATTCTGAAGGAACCGTTTATGTGGGTGTAAACCAAGATCTTCCAATCCTCAAGAACATGATCAACCAACACAGTGATATAATCGACTTCTTCTTTCAAGGCCTTCATGAATTTATCAATGCTATCATTTGAACTTTCTAAGTGATTGATAATTGACTTTAGCTGCTTATCTTGAAATGGAACCTTCTATTCTTTGTCCATGATCTCTCTGGCAGTATCCCATCTAGCACCTATCATCAGCTGAACATCTCTGTTCTTCTCCTTAATAGTAATTGCCCAGAACTTCTATTTTTCTAGGCTCACTTTCCTTTCAGCCATTGCTTTTTCTTTGACTAAAGCTTGCAGTTGTTCGAACTTAGTATCACTTGCCTTGATGTCTTCTTTCAGCTTCCTCATAGCCTCTTCATAGACAGGATCAGACTGTTCTTCTCTAGGAAACATAAATTCTTAATCAAAGTCTGTTTCTTCTTCAACTCTGCAGTAGTCTGGATTGTAAGTATCATCTTGACCACTAACCTTAACAAATTGATCTTTAGGATAATATGGTTCTTCTTGAATATTTGACATTGTCGACACATACTGATCATCTTGTTCATATAGCTTGGCTTTGCCTTTGTCTTCAACTTCTTTCTCAACTTCTTTCTCTACTCTTTTCTCCCCCTTAGTTGAGGGATCCTCTACAGCTCTTGAAGCTTCAAATGATTTGACTAGTTTCTTCATGGTCTTATAGACCTGATTCATAACTTCATTTAAATGAATCATACCTTCATCCAGCATATTGAATCTTTTAGTGGAGATTTCTTCATTTTAGTGATTCGTAGATTCAAGCTCTTTTCAACATCATCTATTCTCTCATTTATGTTGCTAATCTCCTTTATATCCTCCACACTAAGACTTTGTACATTCTGGATATCTTGGGTCTTGAGGAGAATGCTGGACTTCACATCAGTAACTTCTTTTCGCATGATTGTCAGCTGTTCTGTTATAGAGGCAGATGTAGACTTGGTTTCTGCTTGTGCTTTGACTTGGGCTAATTCAGCCTAAATAATCTGCATTTCTTTTTGGAGAGCTTCCATTTTCATTAGCAATTCTTCGTGTGTGTGTGTGTGCATTCACCTCACTTTTACTCCTGTTTATTTCACTCTATTTAAGTGCATATATTTCACTCGGTGTTTGCCTCACAACACTCGTGTTTAGCTCTTTTTCAGATTCCTTTGATTTACCTGTATATATTACTATAGTAGTTGAAGACTCGAAATGTTCTTCTAAAGAATGTGATGGCATGTCCATAACTTGATTAACCTGAAGTGTCCCCGCTACTGACGTAGCTTCCCCTTAAATGGAGCCCCAACTCCTTCTATGGAGTGGTTGCCTCTCACCTAATCCACTAGTGGATGGGAGAACTTCCTTTGAAGGAATATGAGGTGTTAATTCCAGGGGGGGTCACCACTTTAGAAAATGTAGTGATTGGCTCATTATAGTCTGTGATGCCCCGCAAAGCCTGTAAAGGCACTTGATACTTCACAATATATAAAATGTTTTGTTCCACTGTAAATGTGGCATTAAACTCATTTGAATCAAAAACATTTTCTTCAACATTTTTTGTGCTCTCGTCTCTGTGTGTTTTGGATAACTGAAGGTCCTGCTAGAGTGAGTGCTAGTAGTGTGCTTGACTCTTCACAAGATGCCGCAACCGTATGACAAATTTTAATACATTCATCCTCTTGATAGAATGAATCCAGAGACTGTTGAAATGCCATTTCAAAGTTCAAGTCCTGTTGAGAGGATAACTTGCAGTTGTCTCAGGTTTAATTCTCGATATCTTCTAAGGTGGAGACAGAGCTGCGGGTTCACTCATTGAACTACCTTAACTTCATCCCCTTATTTTTCTAACAGGTTTCTTCCTTTTTCTGATTTGTCTCATTGAAGTTGAAGAAGAAGAAACCGTTTATGACTCTAACTTAGCTTGGGATTGAACCTGTGTGTTTTCAAGGCCATAGCCGATATCCTAAAGTGCAAGACCACAATCATAGTCTGCCACATATATATTTAAAGGTAAGAAATTAGACACTAAGGTTGGACTTATTACTTGTTGTACCTATGCCTCTTAGTCTGCAAGTTGAGCAGCTTCAAGTAGTAGCTGCGCAGGATGATCAACTTCCATTGGCACTTGATCTTCAATTTACTCTTGCTTCTGTGGAAGCTATTGAGCTTGTGCAGGATTTGCAATCTGATATAAGATCTCAACAATTTATTGAGTCCTGACATTTGGTACCCTTAGGTACTTGTTCTGGTTTCTCAGCCTTGTGAACAGATTTTCCTGAGATGTTGGAGATGCTTCTATTTTCCCAGTTACACAAGTAGAAGGGCGGGTTTGAATACTTGTGTTCTCTTTTTGCCTGATTAAAATTAACTTAATGTAAATTAAAGCTTTGAATTAAGAACAAAGAACAAATACAAAGATATGAATGAATATTTCTTGTATTATTGATATATGAATGTAAACTCTCCTAGGTTGTACACAATACCCTAGCAGCTTCTCTTTGTTTCTTACAACAACTCTCTCTCTTTCTCCATGCTCTCAAAAACTTCGACAAATAAATTAGGTTACATAGAGTGTTTATATAGAGAGTTGCATATCAACTAATAACAGAAAAACAAATTACAATAGGAATAGAATGAAAGAATTTATGCACCAGCAGAAGCATTGAATAACATTTATTTGCATATATTCCTATGTATACATACATATAGATACAAAACTATTTTATAAATTGAAGAATACCTCGATTGCTTTCCGACAACAGCTAGAGAAGATCTTGTTCTTCAATCCTTGCAATCACCCCTCAAGTGTGGAGTGCTCTAAAGATATCCACCAAGAATCAAACTAAAAGATGAAGGAGGAGGCTAGAGAGGAAATTAGGGTTGCCTCCCTTTTAAAATATTTCTCACAAATATTAGGGTTTTTATATTAGGGTTTATAATCCTATATTTATAGGCAAATATCTCAGCTGAGATATTTTCTATAAATATCTTATTATTAATTCCCTTTTTAATTAATTAATCTTATTAATTAATTAGTTAATGATTAAAACTATTTTAATCATTAATTCCTTTTTCTAAACTCTTTTAGAAAATTATTCTCTCTTCATATTTAATTACTTTAATTAAATATTTAATTAATAATATTAAGATCTTATCTTAAATAATTTATAATCAATTAAATCTCATTTAATTAATTTATAAAATTTGCTAAGTAATTATTTATTTCATAAATAAATAATGACTAGCTATTATTAATTATTCCTTCATCTATAATTTAATCTCTTTTATGGTGTGACTCTTTAGGTTCAATATTAAGCCGGTAGTAGAAATAAATAATAATAAACATTTTATTTATTATTTATATGAATTCTATTAATTCATTAAATATAATTAATCTGATTAATTATATTTATTCTACATCGTGAGTGATGCTTCTCAACATATCGCGACTATCCAGATAATACGAAATCATTGCTTAGAATACTTAGAACCTGTCAGTAATTAGTTACCGTACAATTAATTCCTTCTACCCTTCAATATCCCGATTAAATACAAGGCATGGAACTCGTGTCAAGCCTATCTAATTTAATCATATGATTTCTTATTCATAATGCAAAGTTCCTTTTAATGCAAATTAGAAACTCTTTCTAATTTCATTCACTCTGGCCAGAGATTCCTGAACTTGCATATCTAAGAATAACATAGGATATTCACTTCCTTTACTGGAAGGGGCAGATCCTTTATTGATCCGTTAACTATCTCCATACACAAATCACTATGCCCAGAATGGACCTAATGAATGTCCTAGAGACTAAGGACTAAACCAAAGCATAAATCATTGTGTACGAGATTACTCTAACGATCTCAAGTCTAAGGATACTTGTACAACTATTTACTTAATAAACAACTATCGACACGTGAGTAAACTCCATTAGTTGTTCTACTTATCGAGTCATGTTCAGTGAACTTATTCCTTAATAAGCACCTACATACTAGATATAGTGTCACCACACAAATGTCTATGAGAACAGACATCCTCCTAAGAGAGCTAGCATAGTATGTACTGATCTTTACGGATTTACCAATTTCCAATTAGTTATCCTATGATCAGGAACTGTTTAAGTCTAAAGCTATTATCTTCTAGATCTCATTATTACAATCTCATTATAATTCTAGAAGCTTTGCTCTAAACTATGGAACATCTTATTTAATACACTTCAAATAGATTAAGCCCGTAACATAAATACTTTATTATTATCAAATGAAATCAAATAAGAGTAGCAGAAAGTTTTTCCTAACTCATCATACATGATTGGTTTTAGGTCAAACACTTTCATAGAATTCATAATTATTAGCTAACAGTTTCCTTCTGTAATTCTTCATCCTTCCCATAGCATATCTGCAATATATTTGTCTTTATCTTTGAAGACTTTCCTTTATTGGGATCATCTTCCAAATTCAGGTTCAGCTTTATAGACTCTGAAAACCTTCAGACTCTAATGATCTTCAGTCTCTGACACACTATAGACTCTAATTGTCTATAGACTCTGATTGAACTCCAGACTTTGATTGAACTCTAGGCTCTGGCTTTATTTCTCCTGAAAATATTATAAGTACAAGTACTCTTGATACCTATACAAGGACTAACTAGACTTTGATTTATATTTACTTTGATTAGAGACTAGAAAGACTTATTCTATTACAGATATATCTATGCTAGACACTGTTGTAGTATTTTGTACATCATTAAATGAATATATTCCTAACAATCTCCCCCTATTTATGCTTTATAAAATGTAAGAATAAATCAACATTTGATGATGTCATAACTAATGAATAAACAATGAATTCTAGAACAGTATTAAAAATTACAAAGGAAAAGAAAATTCTATTTAACTGATCTTCTCAAAGCCCTTGTTGTTTCTCAGAAATGAATTCAGCATGCTTTCTTCAACAATGGCTAGAGCTTCTCCAGCAAACTTCTTTAGCTCCTTCAACTCATCAGCGTCACTTTTGAGTTGACAGAAAGCTTCTCTCAGGTCACTTGCATTACACTCCTGCTCCTTCAAATCTTTCAACAGCAAGACACTTGGCTTTCCACTCATGGACTGAAATCCAATATAATGACCCACACCTTCTCTAAATTTGATCTAATTTACCTCTAGTGGAATATTCTGGTCATTCCCATCATCATCAACAAATTTCAAAGTGAATTTTCCCATTTGGTTATTTGTCTGTCTGTGCAGAGTCAACTTCTTGTCAATTTCCTTAAACCATTGGTGTGTGACCTCCTCCTTACTTCTATCTACCTCATTAGATATTTGTAAGAGAAACCTGACATACTATAATTCTTCAGCTTTTTTAAAGAAGATGAAGTTTGATTGGTTAATCCACCTAACAGACCCTCCTTCCAGAAAATATACTAGCATTTCATTTTTCACCTTTTCTTTACCTCCCTAACCTCGTGGCACCTTTCTTTCAAACAAATTATAGACAATTTGAGCAGACACAATTTTTTTCATGTGTTTTTGTGTAATCTTTTCAAACTATCTATTTGTCAAGGATTGAGAATCCCTGGTTAGAGTGGTAGTTCTATCAATATCAGAATCTGCAAAACCTCCAAGCCCTATCTTCTTCTTGGCTCTCAACTGAAGATTTGATTGACTACATTGCCAGTAGCTAGGTTCTTGAATTTCTTGTCTTTGAATTGCATCAGAGTCAGATCTCTTTATTTGCTTATCAGAGTCTGGCTTAGACCTTGATTTCTCATGTCTAGTCCCTGACTGGTATGTTTGAGTTTTTGTTAATACAACCCCTCTAGACTGCTTTTCTTACACATCACCAGGTCCCATAGGACCATGATAACACTCCTTATCATCCTCAACATCTCTCCTCCTTTTAATTCCTCTTGGCTTGTCTTCATCCCTGGAAAACCCATCTTTATTACTCTTTCTTGAAGACTCACCACTACCAGCCTCCCTCTTCTATCCCTTTTTGACATCATCACTCCTTGTAACATCCAATAGAATGTTTTCAAGAAAAAAAGTGATGTTGGCTTGGGTAGTGATAACATGATCCACTTTGGCAGTGAGAGAGATGATAGAATCTTGGAGAGGTGTCTGTTTAGCCTTGAAATCAGCCAAGGAATCCTTCACAGCAACATCCTTAGATTGTTGAAGAGAGTACAAAGCCTTAAAATTTGTTTAGAGGAGAGCAGTGGTAGTATCCACACTGGTCAGCTTTATTTGGATATGAGATATATCTGTGACCACAACAACTAGTTGAGCCTGAGCAGAGCTGAGGTCAATAGCTACATCTTTTTCTTCATCAAGTAGAGAGTCATCAGGCTTCTCTCCAGGATAGTGACCATGCTCTTGCAAGAAGGACTTATTTTGAGAAGCCTTCAGCCTCTCAGATTTATGAATTTCCAGAATGCATGCAAAAGTATCTTCATCATCAATACCCTTAGCATGTGATGTCTTCCAGGATTGAGGAAACACTTGATCAAAGTAATTGAAAGATGGATTCACCTCCCCTTCATCTTCAGAGGCTGAATCATCAACAACATCAACAGGCTCTATTTTTGTTATTGGAGGTGTAGACTCTGATGGAAGTGTAGATTCTGATACTGTATAAGGAACTATAGACCCTGACTCCTCAACGGAGTGATCAGGACCTATAGACTCTGTAAGCCTTGACTGAATTGGCATGATGAAAATAGGTTGTCTTGACTTCAAAGATGCAGTATCGGGCTAAAAATTTGAATCATCCACCAGAGACTCCCTGACTCTATCTGCTCTCCTGGCTAGAGAATCCACCAAATGAAGTTGTGGCCTCTGTGTAAAAGATTTTTGAGCATCTAGAGCCTTCTCTTTGCCAATCTGCATGATTAAGAAAAATGAGTTTTCATCCATTCCCTACTTAAACTCATCAGACCAACTCTTGGGAAAATATTGATCCCAATAAGTGAAGCTAGGTTCAGAATACCTTAATATCTCATGCTCACAGTGGGGTTGGACACCCACTCTCTCAATCTCACTCAGGCTCTTTACAGCCTTTTCTACCTCTCCTTTTGTCTGGACCAGTGCTAGCCCCTCAGTAAAAATTTTACTCATTTTAGAAGGTGCACTTAATAGTACTACAGAAGGGGGGGTAAAGAGAATGAAATTGTTCTTTAATACCTGAACCACCTTGATGGATGAGAACCCCTTCAACTGTCTAAAGACTAGGGGTTTCCACCAAAGGGTGATCAGCAATAGACTTTGAACCCTTACTAGCTTCTTCTTTCTTATCAGAGTCTGTTGGCTCCAATATCCCAGTCTCAGGGTCTACTATAGACTCTGACTGCTTCAGTATGACTTCATTAGCAGCCAGAATCTTTGTGTCACCATCTTTGATTATTGGTGCTTGAGACTCCCCCTCAAAGTGGATAGACTCTGACAGAATTGATTGTGAAATTTCATCATGAGCATCCATCAAAGTCTGTCCTCCCATATCACTGGAGTTCTCATCAGCATTATGTGGAGATGTCAAAGTGTTTGTGAGATTATGAAGCTGTATGAATAGTAATCATGATAATTCAAAATTAGAATAGGACAAGTAAATAATACTACGCCTACACAGAAATCAGGAAAAAATGAATACAAGGCAGATACAGTGAATCAAGACATTAGAAGAAGTTTGGAAGTCTTTTACAGGTCATTGAGAGAAGTACATTTAATATGTTCATGCCTCAGTGAAGAATAATAGTTGAAGACTTTCAGGGTTTCAGAAGTGTTGAAGATTCAGTATAGAAGTGCCACTAGAAGATTTCAGTGTACCAGCATTGATTGAAGATAGACAGTGTTCGAAGCATAGGAATCTAGAAGGGTAAAGATAAAGGTTAAAGAAGACAGCTGCAGTCTTGGAGTTATACTCACTGAAAGAATTTCATTTATATGTTCAAGCATCAGTGAAGAACAGAGAATGAAGTATTCAAGATTGTGGTAATAATAGAGATTTGTCTAAGTACCAGAAAAGATTCCAGTAAAGTTATAGTGATTATTGACAGTCAGTGTTCGAAGCAATGAAGTTGCTGCAAACTAAACAATGCACGAAAGACTATAATACGAAGACCTGGATCAAAGTTAGTCGTCTGTGAACCAGACCAGTTGCACTAGGCGTCAGTAGTTTGTGAAAAGAATCTGAGTATTAACCATAGAAAAATTATTAAGTTGAAGAACGTACTTGGAAATAACAGTTATTTATTAAGGTACGAAAAGTAATTTGTAGAGGCTATAGCCAAACAGCTAAATAGCTAACAGCTAAACAGCTTAAAGGGTGCAGGGTGCAAAGTGTCACAACCTTGGTACGAAAAGTGAAATTTTCTGAACTACAGTCGAAGAACGGAAACAGCTCAGGGTGTAAGGTGTAAGGTCACAAGACTTTGGTACAAGAAATGGAAGTTGACGTACTTCAGTCAAGGATTGAACAGGGGGTCAAAGTGCAGTGATCAAATTGCACTTTGACCATATAAAATATTCAAGCACCACGAAATCCATCAGGCGCAACATAAGTTTTACTTGACTTATATTTCCATTTCTATCAAAGAATCTAAGGTAGTGTAACATGTTGTGGCGCCAGCACAGGGAATGTAGAGTACTAGCGCAACAAAACTACTTGAAGAATTATGTTAATATTTGGTGGCGCCAGTACAGGGGTAATGGAGTACAGGCGCAACAAAACAAGCCTGGCGCAACAAAAATTCTAAGGCGCAATAAAATATTTCTTGGCCCCACTTAACCCTCAGCCAATCAAATTACATCAGCTACTTTATTGATTTAAAGTCTACAGCCACTCATTCAGAAAAGAGTCGTCGTCTTCTTCAACACAAAAATATGTAGAGAGCTACTGCCATGGCCGGAACAAGAAGAAACAATTTATACACATCCATACCTTGCTCCTGGTCAGATATTAGGACCCTGTTTTTTAACAAAAAATGCTCAGGGCTCCTAGATATCACTCATTAATTTATAAAATTGTCTCCATAATTTATCAGCTACTTGTCTCCATAATTTATTTGCTAATTTTCTTGAACCAAATTGATTTATTCGGACACACAGAAAAATAGTATGCAGCTCACCTAAACACTACAAATGGCCAAACCGGCTCTGAAGCAATATTTTATTTATCCACAAAATTCTGAAAAGAATTTAAATTATTGTTAGTATCGTATTCAATACCCCTTCTATGATATTTCGGGACCCAACAATTGGCATCAGAGCTTGCTGATTGATATACAAATCATGATCCGTAACCCAGTGAAGCTTAGGGTGTCGAATCTGTTTGAACTTAAATGTTTAGAGGCCTTATTAAATAAGTTTAATTATAAATTTTTAATAAGTTTATTTTATAAACTTTATAAAATTTGTTTTATAAACTTTTATTAGTTTATGTTATAAATTTTAATTAGTTTATTTTGTAAATCTAATATTAAATTTATTTAATAAACTTTTATAAAATTTGTTTTATAAACTTTTATAAGTTTATATTATAAATTTTAATTAGTTTATTTTATAAACTTAATATTAAATTTATTTTATAAAATTTATTTTATAAATTTTTATTAGTTTATCTTATAAATTTTAAAGATTTTAAGTTTATAATTTGTATTTATTAAATAAATTTAACTGAATTTGTGGTCCATTTTCGCAAAGTTCAGCTTTGAAATTCATGTAAATGCAAATACAAGTGAACTAAATCACGTACATGTAGTGCACGCGCAAGCCAGATGAATTTCGTTGCGCTAATACATGGATCTCGCTCTGCAGGCGCCACGAAAAAGGAAGTCATGTACTAACACGCGCGGCAAAACAAGTCTACTTGAATTTGTTAATTTTAGTTGTGCTCGTACAGGGTTAACAGTGTAGTAGCGGCACAAAAGTACTTGGCGCCACTAACACCCAAAGTGCAGTTTGGTACCCCAAGTTTTGTACCATTTAATTTTTATTTTAGATTTATTTATTTTTCCAGAAAATTTAAAATTCTTGAAAACTAAATTTTTTCTTAAATATCAATTTACGGTATTTTAACTTTTAAGAAAATTTAAAATTCTTGAAAATTAATTTGTTGTACATTTTTATTTTTGATTAATTTATTTTCTAAGGAAATTAAAAATTCTGTAAAATTAATTTTTTCTTAAATATTAATTTGAGGGTGCTCAAGGGGTTTGTAGTTGAAGATTTTTCCGGGTATTGAAGACAACAAAAATTGACTGAAGATTATCCAATGAAGTTAATTCTGGAACAGGTTGAAGAAATAGTGGTACTAATTTCCTCAGAGGTTTACTCCATATGATCCCACTAATATTTTGGAGGCTGCAAAAGAAGAGATTAATTTGGGTACAGTTTTTGGTTAATTTGAGTTGAATTTTTGGATGAAAAATCTTAGGGGTTTGAAGTAGTGAAGGAGAACAGACTGAACATCCTCATATCTCATTTAAAGCCTTAAAGATTATTCTACAGGGAGATTACAGGAAGTTCGTTCTAGCACTGCAGATCATCTGGAACATAGGAGCACAGCCAATAGGGAATCTAAGGATATAACCACATTATATTTAGAGGAACTAGTTGTGTGCTAGAAGCCTATGAATTAGAACAAGAGCTGAAGAAGATAATATTTGGTAAAGCAGGTTGTTAGCATATCCACTGTATTTGTGACCCAAGAACCAAATTTGATTGAAGTCAAGGTTGAGAACCTCTGAACAAAAACGAAATAATCCTAGAAGCTGAATTGAAGATGTTGTAGCTTGAGGTAGTGGTCAAGGTGTTGTATGTGAATTTGACACTTTGGAATAACTTGAGAACTGGACTGCAAGTCAAGCCTGCAGGGCAACAGGAAGTTCAGTGACATCAGATTCAGACGGAATCCNACACTTTGGAATAACTTGAGAACTGGACTGCAAGTCAAGCCTGCAGGGCAACAGGAAGTTCAATGACATCAGATTCAGAAGGAATCCAAATTCTTAATCTAAGGTCATTATCTATATATTCCATAGAGGAAATTTTCAAGATCAGTTCAAGAGGCGGTTGCAAGACAGAGATGGTTGGTTATAGAAGACAAGATCAGGGGTTTGCTACATAGTTTGAAGAAGCCTGTACAAGCAAATGATAGACACTATGTTGGGTTGAAGCGGGAATCTCAGACATTAGTGAGGATGCATCAAGGGAAAACATTCGTTGATGAAGTTAAATGCAAAGTTGATTCTATCAGTGATAGTGATGAACTAAGTGGATACCTGGCATCAATGACCAACACTAGAGATGAATCACTAAGCACTTCACAGGTACACATTCTAACTAGTATACGTTTATCTAATTCAGAACAGTATGATTATTAGGTTTTAAAATTTATTATATTCATGTCAACATGTTAGCATCTTAGGACTTAAATGTTTAATTGATTGCTAAGAATAAGATTGCATGCTAGAATTCATGAGTTTAAATAAGTACATTTCATACTTGATATTATATGCAGTAAAATGAATATCTAGAATTAGATAGGGTGTTCTAGACGGTTAGGTGTATCCCTAAACATTTGCTGGAACTTGAGTTAAATCTTCTGTGATTTAATACCTCTGCTAATGTTGTGAAAATAGCTAATAAACAAACTGGTCATAGATCATATATTTCATAATTTTTCTTATGAATGACTTGATAAGTGTATGTGGAATTTGATATTGCTAATAATGTCTTATTCAAATATTCTGCATATTCTTGAAATTGTTTATGTGCTTATTTTCATATGATTTGCTCGCACTCACATAGTTGCACTCAAATGCCATATCAGATCATGTATTGCTTGTTAGGGATTATAATATTAAAAAATGGAAGAATTATCTAAGTAGTCAGTAAAACTTATTGATTCGAGGATTAATCTAAAACTGACTTAGGTAATTAGAGATAGTTAAAAATGTTAGACAATGACAGAAATGGACTAGACAGAATTAGTAATTAATTTATTAGTTCTTCTATCCATGTGCTTTTAGAAAATTGTTGAATATCTGTAAATCTGCTTTACATCTGTTACACTTGTGTAGAATGATTAAAGTAGATAGTACTAAATTTTCTATTATGCAAATTGAAGCTGTTGTTACCACTGTTGATAGTAACATCTCTAACCCATCTTGACTGAATTAAAATTGAGTACCAAGAAGCTTAATCATTTGTGATTGCAGAATATATAACAAAAGATAAAAGTTATGTGACTTCGTGACATTTATTGTTCGAGGCATGTGATTAAGATTAAAGCTCTATTATCACAGTTGGTTGAGAAAGCCTACCCAACGGTAACCTTTGGAGATGACAACAAATGATGTACAAGGGATTTGGCTACAAGGATTTTTGAACTGTCATCAGAAGAAGCATCTTTCTTGTGGAAAGACTTGAGCACTATCTACAGGGCACTAGGGAATTCTTTGTCAAGGGTTTTCTGGAAAAGCATTGAGAAAAAAAGAGTGTTTGATCTCAAACAAGAAGGTTGGCAGCTCACTCAACTGAGAGTGAGGAAATTTGTTCGTAGCTGACATGGAATTCAATATGCAAAGGTGAAGTGAAATTTTCAGTAAACCTTCATCAGTAAAGAGTTAGCTATGGCATAAGAAGCCCTCACACTTGGTCAACAAGACAATGGATTCTCTGATAAAGATTATATAATAGATCATATTCTTAAATGTCCCTAGTCGAGTATTATTATTATAGGACAATAATAATACATAAATAGACTAGTATGTTGTTTGACTGATAACCACATCTCATTGGTTATAAGTATGGGGATACTAAAGTCAACACATAGGTACATGCAGGAGTACATGGTACTGGACAGACCCACAGTGAGATTCTTCATGTTTAATAAAGTCATAAGAAAGACTCACAGTGATAATGGTGTAATGATCCTCTGACTTGAGATCATTATATTTCTATACGAGGATTAATATACTTTGACTACATTAAAAGTTACCTTTGACCGGGTGATGATAAAAATGGACATTGGGTATATCATGAGTCGTATGAGAAATATGAATGATAGATAAAGGATTTAACCCTCCTATAATTAGGAGAGATATTATTGGCCTCTTGATTGAGTGAGACTATAAAATGCATGGCCGTGCTCAAATAATGATTTGTTTTCATAGTCTACTCATGGATCAAGTAAACCCGGATTAAATGTTGAAGAGGATGACTAAATACATGCCTCGAGTTTAATCTATAATATATATGGTTAAAGGGATTATATTACACGGAAACATTAATCACGAAAGGTTTTATCGAATCACGATTTAATTATTATTTAATTGGGTAGCAATGATGTATTACTAGATACCGCTCATTGTTTATAATTTTATTGGAGAATAAAATTATTGCTAATTAAATAATAGCCTATAGGGTCACACACATAGAGTACTTAAAGGAATAATTAATTTAAATTATAGATTTAAATTAATTGATGATTATTTGAATTTTATTATATTAATTAAGTGAGACTTAATTAATTGAAATAATATAAATTCGAATTTGAATTCTGCCATTAATAATTAAGTGTGACTTAGTTATTAATTAAATAATAAAATTCGGTTTTATTATTTAATCCTAAACCTACATGGGTTAGGCTTTGCTGTTATGGGTTGCTATTATGGGCCTATTAACCAACCATTATAAATAGATAATGTAGGGTTAATAAGGATTACGTTTTTGAGAAAAACAAAACCCTAGCAGCAGCAAAGGCAGAGAGAAAAGGCAGAATTCGAAATCATCAAAGGAGGCTAGTACATCCATTCCGTAATCAAGATCGTGAGACGTTCTTGAAGGTGCTCGTGTGGATACCATAGAGGTGTTTTCGAGAGGAAGACACAAGTCGTGAAAGCTAGGATCTCCGTTGAGTTCGTGAAAGTCAAGACCAGACAAAGGTATGATTCCGTTTCACAATAATCAGTCCAGGCTTATACATGATAGTGCGTTAGGGTTCCAAAATTTTTCATTATATTTACGTTTAATCCGCAGCATTTTATGCCTCGGAACCCTACACTACTGAAGCTGGAACACGGACCACAAGACGAAGCTTAATTTGGTATTGTAAGGGTTTCAGAAACTGGATGATTATTGGCATTGTTATGAGGGACAAAGCCAAACTAGTTGTTACAAGTTAATATCAAGTAGAAGGTATCGACGATGATGAAAACAAAATCTTCGGGACTTTCAAGATCTAATAGCAAGCACCAGAGACGAGACTTGATTCTTTTAGGGCCTAAGGACCTAACAAGACCTAACTGTTGAGCATTCAAGCATGAATATCTATCAGATGAATGTGAACAAGGGCACTCCTGAATGGTGAGTAAGAAGTTGAAGTTGATGTACAACTCTTGGACTTTGAAGTTGCAGATCATTGGAATTTGTATATCATCCTTTTCACAAGCTCTCAATGAATGGAGTTAGAGATTTAAGCAAATCGTCAAGGACATGGTATGACACTCTTACTAGTTTATTACTTGAAAATGATTTTGGTAGAGTAGTTATATACATATATATATCTCCTTAGAATATAAAGCACACACAATTCAATATTTTTGCTAGAATACCATGATTGTATTATATGTGGGTCTACTAACAAAACTTGTGCAAGAGATATTTTGCTAAGTTAATGCAGAGTAGGTACAAGATGAACATGTTGGAAGAGTTGCAATTCTTTTTAGATTATAAGTAATTCAAAAGAATGATACCAATTAAAGTAAGTCAAGGATCTTTTGAATATGCATAATTTGGAAGATTCTAGATCTGCCAAGACTTCTTGCCAACAAATCACTAAGCTTGATCAGGGCAAATCAGGTATGAACTGAAGTGACAAGCTATAGAGGTATGATCAGCTCATTACTTATTCAAGTGCATAAAGACCATATATTTTATTCTCGATATGCCTATGTGCAAGTTTCCAAGTGGATACTAGAGAATCTTATCTTATAGCTAAGTTATGAATTGTTAGATATCTTAGGGGATCACCAATTCTTGGAATCTGGGACCCTAAAGATACTAGGTTTAACCTAATTAGCTATATAGATATAGATGATGCAGGTTGTAAGAAAGACTGAGAAGTAATTCCTAGAAGCTGTCAATTTTGTGGAAGAAGTTGGATTCTTGTTAAAATGAGAGAAAGCATTCAACACACATAGTTGCAGCAAAGGCTAAACTCAAAGCAGCTAGTGAATGTGATGTTATGATCTTCTGGACAAGGAAACTTCTTCAACTCCAACAACTCTGCTGGATATTCTCTACACCACGTATGGAATAAGCTCATGGACACCAGGTATCATTTCTTTTGAGAGTTGTCCTTAGTAGAATAACTTGGAGATCGTTGCTAAATAACTTGATGAATTTATTTTGTCTAAATTGGTTAGTGAACTTGGGATATTATTTATTTACATATATGTTGGAAATTCCATCTGCAAGGAATTTTTAAATGAGTTCACAAATATTAAATCGTCCATATTTAAAGGACTTGTGAATTTGTTTGAAATCCAGTACCTCATACTTTTTGCTATTAGTTTAATTATCATGCTTACAATGTTATATGCATATGTGTTAGTTAAATGATTTAGCATAAAGTTAGCAACATAATTATTTGTATATTAAATATTTGATGAATATTAGTCAATGATATCTTGCTTAATTGCTCTGATATTTTGCTCTGATATTTTTAAATATTTTATTACAAATAATTGTGATACTTTTGATATTAGTGACAGTATTTAGAATTTCTGTTCTAAATAATTAATGCATATTTCAAAACTCACTAATATTGGAAGATGAAGTATTTTCTAAGTTATGTGTATAAAATTCTCAATATTTTATATACTTAGAAAATATTTCTAAAATTTGATTTTATTTGCGAGAAGTTGTAATTAGGATCACAAGTATTAAATGTCAATATTTAAATGACTTGTAAATTTCTATTCAACTATTTTCTCGAACTTACGTATATCATTAATAATTATTATGAGTATAATTGCAATATGCTTGAGTAATGATTATTAGATATAGCGTAGGAAGTTATATGCTAATATTCAATCTAATGAATATTTTAGTATTTAGCGAAATTATTTTATCTTATTAAAATTATGGATTGAAGCAATTCAATGNATGCTAATATTCAATCTAATGAATATTTTAGTATTTAGCGAAATTATTTTATCTTATTAAAATTATGGATTGAAGCATTTCAATGATTATTAGTTTCATAATTCCGATTTGATAAAATACTAGAAGCATAATTTCTTGCATTTTAAAATTAATGATAAAGATCAAATAATGATATTTTGTTAATGTTTCTTTGCAATTAATTGTAATATTTTTAATATTAGTGATAATACAAGTTGATTATCTGAAATCACTAATAATAAAAATATGTCTTAATGCTTATTGTTCTACTGAATGATTGTCATGTCTATTTGATATATATGCATGTTATTGGTAATTGCTTAGTATAACATAAGTATTTAATTTATTTTGATGTACTTAAATTGTGATGATATAAAGCAATTCTGTGAAATATCTGTTCCATGGTTTAAGTATATTAAAATCGATTTGTAGCATGATTATTTGTAGTATAATTATTCTCTGTTATTACTCTGTGATAATTGAATAATATTTTATTACAAAATAATTGTGATATATTGATACTAATGGATTTTCTTAGTCTTTATTCTAAGTAAAAATTGGTTTTTGAAAAAGCCGTTAGTATTAGTATATTTAGTTTTCTTTCTTTCACTGAATTTAAAACTTGAATGTATAAAAAATAATTTCTTGTCTGATTCTTTTTCAAAATATTTTATTCAAAGATACATTCATTTTTCTATCAGTTTTAGAAAAGAAAACATCAAAATTCTTTTTCAAAACTTCTCTTTTGAAAATCATTTGATTTACAGCCCTACTTTGATTTCTAAATCCTAGGGTGTGAATTAAACTTTTCTTGAGAATAATCTTTCTTTAAATCTTAAAATATTTTATCCTCTCTCTAAAGTTGGTTTTAAATGCTATATTTTTAAAACCGTCTTCTCTCTTAATTTTTCTTTTTAAAGTAGCAGAAACTTTGTGACTGCTATTTTATTTGGAGAAATTATTTTAACTTCAAGGTACCAATCACTTGTAAAATGATTTGATTTTAAACACTAGTTTCAATGTATGTTTCGCATTGATTCATAATATCTAAACAATGGTTGTTACTTTGAAGGCCTTGTACTGTATTTTTAAGCATACATTCACCCCAATTATCATATTTTTATCTTAAGTCGGGGATACTATCAGATGGACAAAAATGATGTAAATCATGATTGAATTATGAGTCAGAAAATCATAGTCCTCTATCTGATAAGGATGTTTTGGAAAACTGTTTTCAAAACATACAGTGCTTAGGGTTTAAAGGAAATGAGTCATTTTATTGAGATATATTTTGGTAAGAGAGTTGAATTTCTTCTTTGGTGTAAATTCTCGCATTTTATTGTAGGAAGTTTTCCTTATAAGAAATTCATAAGGGATATAATTTTTCTCTGATACACTTTCTCGCGTTTTATTATGGGATAAGTATCTTAAAGAAAATTTCTATTGTTATCATGTTCTTAAATGATAAATCTTTAGAACCGAGAAAACTCTTTTACTAAAAGTGCGTTAATTCAATCGTTTACCATTCCTTCATATATTTTTCCTTCTCTTTAGGATGAAAAATATATTTTGGAATGTTAATGTGATTATCATTTAATCATGATTGATTCTATCCGTTTAGCCCCCCGTGGCTTCAGAAGCTGGCCAAGTGGTTGAAAACCCATCAATCTCTTACCCAGGCCATAATACCAAACACTAATTCATCCACTTCCATATATAAACCCTTGGAGATACAAGAAATATATGTAAGTTAGAGGTTGATAAGGGAGAAACTGCACTCGATGCAGCAAATAAGGATAAAGTCGGAAGTGCACCCACAACTCTACCTCTAGAGAAGAAAAGTAGTATATAACTGATGTATCTGTAAGCTCATCTGCATCTTCTCAAAAGGATGTAGAGCTGAAAAGGCAATTAAATTGTCTCTGGAATCATTCTCTCAATAGGGTGAGTGCATTGAAATTTTCTCATCAGCCAGAGCATCTTGTAATGAGTCAAGCACACGAACGACACTCATGCTTATGGTAAGCCTAAATAGATAAATTCTAGGAACAGATTGCAAGGCATGCACAGTGAGAGATACAGGCATTTAGAGGAGATACGGACTCTAGCCATACATTACATTGTCCAGGTATCTACCTCAAACAGAAGTTAATCTTCTGCATCCCGAAAGGGAGATCTCTTGTTCAGATTTATCTGGGCTTGAGAGGCAACTGCTTGACAAGAATTCTT